>MU692875.1:161818-172399 GCA_026770625.1 Nicotiana glauca
AAATTGTTGAAACCCGGATTTTTACTTAATTACTTGATTTGGATTCTCTTTCATATTTGCCTTACTTTACTTGCTTTTATAGCCTGTGCTAGCGTAGAAGAGCATGTTTAATTGATCCAAGCTGCCTAATTGTTTAAATTGTCTTAACTATGATTACGTGGAGCATGTTAGGCCAGTATTCTTTGATGCCTTGTATTGTTGTACTTAAATTTCTGAATATTTCTCTGATATTGGTTGCGCATTTATATTGGAACTATGGATGCGGGATTCCGGGAGTTCCCCCTTATTTGTTTACTTTGGGACTACGGGTTTGATTCCCGGGAGATCCCTCTGCATTTTGGGACTGCAGGTTTGATTCCCGGAAGATCCCCTTGCATTTTATTTTGGGACTACGGGACGGTATCCCGGGAGATCCCCCTGCACTTTTATTTTGGGACTACGAGGCGGTATCCCGGGAGATCCCCCTGCACACTGATGATTGGACTACGGGATAGTATCCCGGGAGATCCTTTGATATTGATATGAGGTTTGGACTACGGGACGGTATCCCGGGAGTTTCATTGGACAGTTGAGGTAAAGGGCTACAGGACGGTATTCTGGGAGACCCTCATCAGTATTCTTGTAATTTTGCGATATTTACTCTGTGTTTCTGTTTTGTTTTGCAGTATTATTTTTCATTGAACTGTCTTATCACACCGCTGTGTTCATTAGTTTTCATCAGACTTCGATACTGTTAATATCTTGCTATTTTATTGTTTCTGTCTCAGTAGGGCCCTGACCTTTCCTCGTCACTACCCAACCGAGGTTAGGCTTGGCACTTACTGAGTATCGCTGTGGTGTACTCACGCCTCTTCTGCGCATGCTTTTCATGTGCAGATCCAGGTACCTCTACGCAAGCGCATTATCAGTAGCTGCAGAGAGCATTTCGGAGACTTGAGGTATATCTGTCGCGTTCGCAGACCGGAGAGTCTCCCTCTCACTCTACCCTTTAGTTAGTTAGATGCTATTCTGTTCTTCCTTGTTATAGACTTTCTGGATGATTAGAGCAGTGTTATGTATTATTCTTAGCCTGCGTTTCATGTGAGTTTCTAGGTCTTTGGGATGGTTCTAGAATTTAAAGTATTAAAGTGTATGCGCCAGACGGCAACTGTATACATTACTCATGTTATTTAGATTTTGAATATAAATTTCGCAAATGTTGTTACTTCCGCAATGTGTTAGGCTTACCTGGTCGTGAAGACTAGGTGCCGTCATGACGTGTTCACAATTGGTGAACTATGGTCTTGACAGAGCTTTCTTTTTCTTTGGAGAAAGGAGAAAAGGTCATCCCTCCTCGAGGGTTTTCCCTTACTATATATAATCAGGACACCCTTGCCCTTTACTTGGTCCATCGCCCTCTTGCCTCCAATGTATCCAAGTCATGCTTTTAGGCGCCGCTCTTTCCAACTCGACAGATGTCGGGAAAGATATACATAGTGGGCTACGTCATCTTTCAACTCCTGGTCTCTTAGGTGGGACATTGATCAGTTTGGTCGTGACGGTCAAATTTTGACCAATACAGTTAGTCCCTCCGTCTGTTGGAGTCGTCCTCTATCGGGCTCGGCAGACGGACCATGATTGTTACGAATTCGAGCAAAATCTGACTTTGGACTTTTCATTCCTTAGTTGTATTTTTTAGGTTTTTGGCAAAATGGCGGCGTTGTTTCGATATCCACTCACCGTTGCGGTGATTTCGGAACCGAAACGCCGTTTGGTATCAGAGCTCTATTTTGTGATTACCACATTTATGGCCCACGTTCCTAGGGAACTGTAACATTTCGTGCCCTTTTGCTCTTATAGAATTTTTCAGATATACTCCCTTTCTGACACTCTAAATTTTCGTCTACCTTGAATTAACTAAATCCCCATCCTTTCTTTTTGTTGTCTTTGTCCCGCATCTTTTTGGACAAAATGGATAGTGATCCCTCTCGCACCGATCTTCCCGCCGCAATTCTGGCAATAGAAAGTGCTGCTCAGGCCATCGGAGGGGCAAATGCGGTGGAAGACGAGGAAGTTTCATCAATAATTGAGATTTTGCCTCGCCCTGGAAGAGAATCGACCGACTTCAGCATTCACGTCGGGGTAGAGCCGGAGCCTATCCTTTCCATTATGAGAGAATAGATATTGCAGAATTGAAAACCAGGTGGGGTTTCCCTGGTTATGTCATCATGCGACTGGCGGAAGGAAACAACATAGTTCATTTCGACCGTCTTTGGTATTGCGTATTTTACGCTTACCCCTTCCTTGTTGGATATACACTTCCTCTTCCTCTCCTGGTGGTCGACTTCTGCCATTTTTATGAAGTATGCCCAGCCCAACTTTCACTGTACCTATACAAGCTATTCCCTATGTTGCTCAAGTTTACAGAACCTACTGGTTGCGAGATCACTTAGGACCATCTGCTCAGTATCTTCGTCCCTCAACTCATCCGCAACACGATGCTTCAAATGCGTCTTCGGGGTTTGAAGACACTGGTGGTAAAAATAGATGCTAGGGCCAACCGCCGATTTTATGAGAATTATTTCTATGTGCGGACCGAGCACATTGTGGCAGATCCGACGAGGTTCCTTGAGAAATGGAACTTTGCACATAAGGATCATGCTTTTAGTTGGAGATATATCCGACCATTTTTATGACAGTACTGAATTTTGTTACGTCTCTGCAGCTGAGAAGTTACCGCCTCCGCTGGTCGAAAATATCCGCGAATGGGTAAGCATTATTCTTCCTCATACGGCAGGGATCCGTACGTGGGCAGCCTTCTATGACAAGCATGGGCGCAAGCCTTTTTCTGGTAAGATGTCATTTCAATTTGTCGTTTTTCCCCTTTACCTCTGTATGTTTAGTTCCTTACGCGCTGCTCGTCGATTTCAGGGAGGTTTCATAAGATGAGGGATCTTCCATTAGTCTTCCGTCAACCAGCCTCATCTACCCATCCTATCATAGTTCCCACTGCCCGACCTTCATCGAGGGCAGTGTCAGTTGAGTCTACGGCCATGGTTATTCCTGCGAAGACTGCTTCTCAAGTCGAAGTTTCGACTCATGTTGCTCGCCCGACGGGTGAATCTTTGTCTATTGGGTAAGAAGAAGAAGGTCCATCGAAAAGACAAGGGGTGGAGTTCGAGACAGCGCCCCCAACTATGATTTGCCTAGATGATTCTCCTCCAATGGGATCTAGAGAGGGGATTATCGTGGCTCCCCCGTAGGGACGGTGTCGGTCGTTGCCTCAGCTCACTCAGAGATTCCTACCAAGGTTAGTGGTCAACAACCTATAGTGGCAGGAGATTAGACTTTCGAGGCTGCCGTTATAGTTTCGGACATCCCCTCATCCTCTACAGTTGGTCGTGCTTCCTCTTCGGCAGCTGAAAGACGAAAAGTCGTGGTAGTCGATGACTACAAATCTGAGTCGGACCTCGACCCTGATGATGTCAGGATGTTTGAATAAGGCCTTACTCATTTGGTGGTTCATGCGGGAGGCTCAGCCCATATTCTTTATATCCCTTTGGATGTTAATCTCTTTGGGGACAGGGAGGATTTGGTGCTGTAGTTCAACCCGATATTCTCTGAAGCCAAAAATGCGACCCTTTGGTCCGCTCTTGATGCTGATTTGATGGATGAGGAGGCGACTATGGGCTTAAGGGTACGTTGTGTTTTACTTTTATTTGTTTTTTTTCTTCTTCACCATTCTTGAAAATACTACTCTAACACCGTCTTTGCTTTTTTCAGACGTATATGGTGGAAGTGGAGAGCATTGCAGGGCCAACATTCGGCCAAGGATTTTTTGAAGATGTTGGAGAAATACCGTAGATACCGGAACAAGTGTTGCAAGATGCACGAGCGATTGAAGGTAAACCCCGATAATCGGGTTCTTTGTGAGTAATTGGAGAAAAGGGACCAGGAATTAATGCAGGCTACCGGCAGCAAGAGTGTGCTCGATGAGCAACTTCGGATAAAGGACGAGGAGCTCAAATTGGGAAATGGACTTGCCACAGAGTGTGAGCGTCTACAGGAGAAATTGAGATTAATGCAATTGGAGATGGATCAAAGCTTGGTCATGTTCGAGGCGCTGAGCGTAGAATGGATGGGGAAATTGAATGAGCTGGAGAACAAGGTTGCTGGGTTGGAGAGCATCAAGAGTGCAGGGTCTGCGGCCCTAAAAAACACCATCCGCGTCCTCCGGTCCGAACAGGAGTTAGAGAGAGCGACGGCTACCCTTATGGAGACAAGGCTTGAGGAGTGCATTAGCGAGATTGACCGAGAGGCATTGATTCTTGGAGATCGAGTCGCAGCCCCGGAGGCAGAAAATGAGCTACTGTTGGCTCAAGTTGAATCTTGATCTACCGCCGTTTCTCGCCATATGCATGAGCTTTGGGTTTACACCGAAGCTCAGTGGGCTATATATAAAAGTTTGTGGGAGACAGGTAATATAATGGAGGCTGCATATGAGGAAGCGTGGGTGAAAGCGCAGGAAGATCATGTCAATTGCAGATATAATGCGGCGACGCCAGAAATCCATGGAGGTGCGGACGCCGAAGGAGAACTTCCTGAAGACGACCATGGAGAAGGTGGCGATAATGACGTAGAGTAGAGAGGTGGCGGTGTCAATCTGTTTTCCGTTTGTTTTTCTTTCCCATTTTTCATTCGTAGTCGATTGTTGTTGTTTCTTTTTCTATTCTTTTCTCTTGTTGTTTGTTGTTGTTTTTTTTTATATTTTTGACTTGGGTCTTATGTAATCTGCCACCATTTGTGCAGGGACTTTGTATAAAGAACAACTTTTCATTGTTATTTTCCTTATGCTTTACCTTCGCTTTCACTTTGCGTGATTTTTGGCATGGGATAGATTCTTGCACGGCGAGTACCAATTTTTTTTTGTATACTCCGATGGTCCTTGGCCTTAGGATCATTTTGAATTTTCCTTTTGGCGATGGCTTAAGGCCTTAAAGGATGTTATTTCGACTTATCAAAATAGCAGCTCGTCATCGTTCGATCATGGTTGAACCCTTCTCTTTCTGGCAAAGGCCCTTGGCCTTAGGGTGTTATTTTGAACTTATCGAAATAATAGCCCATCATCGCTCGATCGAGTCGAATCTTCTTTCGACGAAGGCCCTTGGCCTTAAAGGGTTTCATTTCGAACTTACTGAAAGAACAACCTGTCGACGTTCAATCAAGGTCGAACTTTTTTTTTTTTTGTGGCGAAAGCCCTTGGCCTTAAAAGGCGCTATTTCGACTTATCAAAATAATTTCCGGTCGTAGTTCGATCGAGGTCGAACCTTTCTCTTTTTTGGCAAAGGCTCTTGATCTAACAGGGTGCTATTTTGACTTATCGAAATAGTAGCCCGTTGTCTTTCGATCGAGGTCAAACCTTTCTCTTTTTGGCAAAGGCCCTTGGCCTTAAAGGGTGCTATTTTGACTTATCGAAATAGTAGCCCGTCGTCATTTGATCGAGGTCAAACCTTTCTCTTTTTGGTGAAGGCCCTTGGACTAAAAGGGTGCTATTTCGTCTTATCAAAATAATAACACGTCGTCGTACGAAGAGGTCGAACCTTTCTCTTTTTAGCAAAGGCCCTTGGCCTTAAAGGGTGCTATTTTGACTTATCGAAATAGTAGTCCATCATCGTTCGATCGAGGTCGAATCCTTTTTTTTGGCGAAGGCCCTTAGCTTAAAAGGGTGCTGTTTCGACTTATCAAAATAATAGCACTTCGTCGTTCGATCGAGGTCGAACCTTTCTCTTTTGTGCGAAAGCCCTTGGCCTAAAAGGGTGATATTTCGACCTATCAAAATAGTAGCCCGTTCTCGTTCGATCGAGGTCAAACCTTTCTCTTTTTGGCAAAGGCCCTTGGCCTTAAAGGGTGCTATTTCTACTTATCGAAATAGTAGCCTGTCGTCGTTCGATCGAGGTCGAACCTTTCTCTTTCTGGCAAAGGGCCTTGGCAGGGTGCTATTTCGACTTGTCAAAATAGTAGCCCGTCGTTTTTCGATCGAGGCCGAACCTTTTTCTTTTTGGCGAAGGCCCTTGGCCTAAAAGGGTGCTATTTCAACTTATCGAAATAGTAGCCCGTCGTCATTCGATCGAGGTCGAACCTTTCTCATTTTGGCAAAGGCCCTTGGCCTTAAAGTTGCTATTTTGACTTATCGAAATAGTAGCTCGTCGTTGTTCGATCGAGGTCGAACATTTCTCTTTTTGGCAAAGGCCCTTGGCCTTAAAGAGTGCTATTTCGACTTATCGAAATAATGACCCGTCGTTAGTCCCAATTTTTTGGAGAGCCAAATATCCTCTGGGAGAGTCCCCGTCTGTCTAACATTGCTCGCGACGTAGGGTGTAACGTCGAAGAATGTGAACCGCTGATGTTTTGCTTAGGTCCGTTCTGCACACATATTGTTGTTTCCTTGTTTGAATTTCGCCTTCTGGCTTGGAGGTATCGTAGTTATTTTGTAGTGGTTTTTTGTCCTTTAACTGAGGCGTGTTTTATTCATTCGTCTGTGCGGCCTTTGTATCCCCGCTCGGACAGAGAGCAGAAGGTGAGTTAGGAAGATACTCTTCTTGCGCCCGTCTGGCGATCCGATGGAGGAGAATAGGTTGGTAACGTTATTCGTCTTGTTTGGCATATCGGTGGTTGATGGGGGAAAGATTTCTAAGTTTGCTAACTTTGCTTGGTTCTCCTCCCCCTACAGCACTGCACCTTTGTCTCGCGCGGGTTGGGTTTTTTCTTCGCACTCCTTCTAGTAGGAGATCGTATTTCTTGTCTATGATCTGGGAGAGACTAGGAAATTTCACTAAGAAATCCCCACAGACGGCGCCAAATTGTTTGACTCAAAAGATATCAAAACCTTTTGGAACAAATCAATCAAAGAATATGAAGGGGTAAATCTTAGTCAGACATAATAAACTCCAGATCAAAGAGCTAAATAGAGTGGATTGTATATATGATGAAAAGATGTAAATGATCTTATTGAGATTTAATATTATATCTTCCATCAATCGATGGAGAGATAACTTTTATATATTCTTCCGTAGATGACTTCTTTTCTATCTAGAATTCAAGAAGGGAGCTTTCTTTTCCTTTGGAGAAAGGAGAAATGGGCCTCCCTCCTAGAGGTTTTCCCTTACTATATATACTCATGATACCCTTGCCTCCAATGTATCCTGGTCATGCTTTTAGGCGCTGCTCTTTCCAACTCAATGGATGTTGGGAAAGAGATACACAGTTGGATACGTCATCTTTCACCACCTAGTCACTTAGGCAGGACGTTGATTAGTTTGATCGTGACGGTCAGATTTTGACCAATACAAAATACATACTACTATGTTTCAGTTCTTTTTTATATATGAAGTTATATCCCTTAATTTTGACTGATTAACATGGATGATAAGCTCCCTTTTAACCACAATTATGTAACTAATACTCATTTTAAAAGTTGAACTAACTATATTTAGTGTGCGCACTTAATGCCGTTAATTTTTTTTAATCTATTCTAATTAGAAGGAAAGAAAGACTTCTAAATTCGTGGTATTAAACATGCACGGTTGGCTAAACTCCCTCCGGTACAAAAAGAATAAACTTGTTTCCTATTTAGTTTATTTAAAAAAATTACTTTTTTCTAAATTAAAAAATAATACATCATCCGTTTCAATTTATATGAACCAATTTGATTGAGTACGGATTTTAAGAAAAAAGAGAAGCTTTTTGAACTTTTGGTGTAAAATAAAGCATATATATTTTGTATGGCTATAAATCATTGCATACAGGTAAATTATTTTCCAAATAGGGAAAGAGGTCATTCTTTTTGGTACGGACTAAAAAGGAAATAGATTCACATAAATTGAAACGGAAGGAGTATAATTTTAAACCACTTGAGTTATCTTTATTGAGATGATTTATGGTAACATATATATTTATGAAATATTTTAGATAAAAAATTTAAAAAGTAATTCGTTCTTTCTTATATTTTTGTGTCCAAAAAATTTTTTTAATGAAGGGATGTAAAATAAAAATGAAATTGAATCATCTCGAACTACTACTAAAATATGCTACTATTTCCTTAAGAAGATTAGAGAAATATGTGGAATACATAAATGCAATAGACGGAGTATTGTTTTTTCTTATTAAATGGTTGGATGGGCAGTGAAAAGACTAGCAGACAAGACCTGCAAGTGATCTCAGACATTCTCTAAATATACGATACAAATAGTACTTCAAAACAGTAAATATATGGCCGGCCAGAACATAAACAAACAAATAAAAACAAAAGCTGATCTGCCTGTAAAACTTCAATCCCTTAACGTACACCGCCACCCTCCGCCTCCACTACGTGATATACCTTTACATTACTACGGAGAACTACTTCTAATATTACTTCTTCCTACACATGCTCTGACAGTATCTACCCTTGTCATTTAAAATCTCTCAGGAATTTTTTTAAGAATATTTAAATTTAAAAGAAATGGAAAAAGTTCCACACAAATTATGTTTAGTAGGTGTTATTGTAAAACTTAATATTTATCTATATACACAATATAACTTTTTTTTTGAAGGGCGGTCAATTGACCGCCCTTATGATCATCTCCCTCATTTCCCTTCAATTTATATAAACTTATTTGACTTGGCACAAAATTTAAACAAAAGAAAAAAAATTGAAATTATGGTATAAAATATTTTGTATGATATTATGCTTCAAATATGAAAATAGATATTTTTTTTTATACGAATTTAAAAAGAAATAGGTTCATATGAATTAAAACGGAGGGAGTATCTTTTAAGAGAAGATATTTGGCTAATAACTCGATCCGTGTGAACTTTGGCTAATAACTCAATCCGTGTGAACATGCGCACATTGTTTTTCCTAAATTCAGAATATAAAACAAGAAAATAGTATGACAATGGTGGGGAGTTAGAAGGTTAATTATGGATTCAGCAGGTCTCAATAATTTTTATCTAAATTTTATATTTATAAAATAATTCATTTAGTATGTATTGAAATTAAATTTAAAATCTTACTGTTGATTAGGGGTGTACAAATCGAAACGAAAAACCGCACCAAACCGAAAAGTCAAACCAAACCGATTAAAAAACCCGACTCGGTTTGGTTTGATTTGGTTTGGTATTGAATAAAGAAATCCGAACCAACCCGACATATAAATATATAATTTTTATATATTATTTAAGATTTTATATAAAATTTTCTTTAAAAAATATCTAAAAATATTTGGAATTCTCTTGCGGGATATAAATTTTAATAGAATATGAAGTGCTCCATATTTATTGATATTAAATAATGGGTTGTATGATCAGTTTCTTATCAAGTATTACTAAAAATACGTCTATCTCTTTGTTCTTACATATTCATATCATATGTTAAGAAGTATTAAATTCTTATATCTTTTTCGAATGTGCAGTGGTTATTAATATTTAGGTATCATATTGATTTTTATGTTTAATTACTAAAATCGGATAACCTGAAAGTATATATCAACGAAAAATTATTGTCAGACAACTAAAAAAATAATTATTATGTGTTAAGTAATGGAATTCTCGCATAAAAATATTTTAATTGATAATATATTTATCAATTTTTTATATTTTTACTAAATAGATGTATACGCATTAAATATTTAACAAAGTAAGATTGAAATAATATATAAGTAACAAAAAACACGAAAACCCAAAAAATCCGACAAAACCGAACCAATCCAAACCGATATAGTTGGTTTGGTTTGGTTTTGATAAAAACCGAACCAACCCGGTTCATGTACACCCCTACTGTTGATACCTAATATTGATGTCTTAAAATTCAAAACCCGTACAATTTAAAACTACCCGTTCTCTAATTACAATATGCTGATTGTCAAAGCAAATAGAGCATACAGTGATTGAGTTAACAAAAACTAATATATTATTTATACAATTTAGATATATATGTTAAAATTACTAAAATCTCAACTAACAAAAAAAATCTGAATTCACAATTTAAACCAAAAATTAACAAATTTCTGAAGGTGAAATTATCTAATATTCGAACTAAAGAAATATCTAACAGCATCTGATGTGAGATAAAAAAAAAAAACAAAATTCAAGTAAATAGATGTATAATAATATAAAAACATTCTAGAAAACAAATTGGCGTATCCACTTTTGTGACCTTCGTCCTCCACCGTCATTTACTCTCTTTCCGAGTAGAAATTATTTTTGGTCATTTCTTGTCTCAAGTACTAGTTTTAATCACGTCCATGTAGCAAAAAGAGACCTAACTTAATAAATGCTCGATGCACTTTTATTTATATCTAATATATAATATTTAAAAATGTGACCTCATCCAAGACTATGGGTATCAAAAAGCCATGGGAAGATATCGTCATCTCTTTCTTTAATTTCTGCTACTACAAATTAGCTAGTTCGTCATCAAAGAATCCCCATCGTATCTATTCGATGTGTATAGTTGTCTTCTCTATTGTAGGCCATATTTATTGGTAATAAACTTTTATTTAATGCCCTCATTATTCTTTATACTTGACGGACAGTGAGGGTAGGAGCACGCGGGGGTGGGGG
>MU692878.1:0-10461 GCA_026770625.1 Nicotiana glauca
CTGACAAAGATTTGCTTTGATTGAAACAGGGGCAGAAGTTTCGGAGAAATCCTCCATAAAGAAAGGCGGCACCCAAACAGGTATGACTGGGATTTCTTAGGACACTCCTGAAAAATGGGGCTTAGTTTAAATGTCAAAACAATCATGAGAAACATAACTTGGTAGGAAAAGGAATATAAGTTCATTCTAAAGTTTGCAGTAGAAATCAATTAGAAGTTGTCAGGACCCGCCTGGATAATGGGACGTAGTTTTAAGAACAAAATACAGTAGAAATCGTATTAGAAGATTGTCAGGACCCTCCTGGATAATGGGACGTAGTTTTAAAAACAAAATACAGTAGAAATCGTATTAGAAGTTGTCAGGACCCTCCCGGATAATGGGACGTAGTTTTAAGAACAAAATACAATAGAAAACGTAGTAGAAGTTGTCAGGACCCTCCTGGATAATGGGAAGTAGTTTAAAACTTTTTGATAACAAATGTAGTTGGAGTAACATATGTAGAAAAATAACTTAGTTTGTAATGGTTAGGAGTTGTCAGGACCCTCCTGAATAATGGGACGTAGCTTTAAGAACAAGATATGGTGAAAAGTTGTAATAGAAGTTGTCAGGACCCTCCTGAATAATGGGACGTAGCTTTAAGAACAAGATATAGTGAAAAGTTGTAATAGAAGTTGTCAGGACCCTCCTGAATAAATGTGACGTAGTTTTAAGAACAAGATATAGTGGAAGTTGTAATAAAAGTTGTCAGGACCCTCCTGGATAATGAGGAGTAGTTAAGACTTTTTAATAACAAATTAGTAATGCTTTTGGAAAAGATAGGGAAAATTCGTAGTTGTTAGAAATTGTCAGGACCCTCCTGGATAATGAGGAGTAGTTAAGACTTTTTAATAACAAATTAGTAATGCTTTTGGAAAAGATAGGGAAAATTCGTAGTTGTTAGAAATTGTCAGGACCCTCCTGGATAATGGGGAATGGTTTAAGACATTTGATAATAAATACAATGAAGTAACATCTGTAGAAGAGATAGTTAGGATTGGTCAGGACCTCCCTGATAATAGAACTTATTTTTTAAAATCCTTATAATAGTTGGTAAAATGATTTAGAACCCGGTTATCAAACTGGGGCAGAAAATTTTCTTCGGTTTGTTGGTTGTTTGTAAGCAGGCGCCCACCTGTAGAATAAGGGAATACATTTTAAATTTTAGTAAGCAGGCGCCCACCTGTAGAACAACGGAATACATTTTAAGTTTAGTAAGCAGGCGCCCACCTGTAGAATAAGGGAATACATTTTAAAGTTTAGTAAGCAGGCGCCCACCTGTAGAACAAGGGAATACATTTTTTAGTTTAGAAAGCAGGCGCCCACCTGTAGAATAAGGGAATACATTTTTAAGTTTAGAAAGCAGGCGCCCACCTGTAGAATAAGGGAATACATTTTTAAGTTTAGAAAGCAGGCGCCCACCTGTAGAATAAGGGAATAAATTTTAAGTTTAGAAAGCAGGCACCCACCTGGAGAACAAGGGAAAACATTCCAAAGTACAGCAAGCAGGCATCCACCTGAAAAACAAGGGAAGTATAATACAACTTTTATCTCTCAAGTTAATATTCAGTAACATCATATAACTAGTTATCAAACTGGGGCAGAAAATTTTCTTTGTTTTGTATGTTTGTTGTAAGCAGGCGCCCACCTGAAGAACAAGGGAATACATTTCAAATTTGGTAAGCAGGTGCCCACCTGAAGAACAAGGGAGTATCTTTTCAAATACAGTAAGCAGGCACCCACCTGGAAAATAAGGGAAGTACCATATGAAATATAGCTTTGAGTTTTAATATCTGATAACATGATAGGCCCAGTCACCATACTGGGGCAGAAAAATTTTCTTTGTTTGTCAATTTTTATAAGCAGGCGCCCACCTGGAGAACAAGGGCATACTTTCTCAAGTAATCGCAAGCAGGCGCCCACCTGGAGAACAAGGGAATACTTTTTCAAGTAATCGCAAGCAGGAGTCCACCTGAAGAATGGACACATATTTCAAAACACAGTCAAGGCAATAGCCAAAAGTCCATTGAAAGAATACAAGATGCAAGTTCAAGGCAATATAAGAGGAAGTTTGAAGACATAGATAGGATTTTGTAATTCATAGACCATAGCTTAGGCTAGTTTCTTTTATTTTACCATGATGTAATAAGGGGTCAGTCAGCAGTAACAATAGCAACAGCAGTGAGATCACAGTCCCTGGTAGTCCCAGCTGCCAAATATTCCCGAACTACACTGACCTGATTCCTGTTTAGCCCAGGATATGTAGGCAACCTCTGAAGTAGGGTGCGGTCAAAACTTTTCAAAATGCTTCACAACGGAATACTCGAAGGGGCAAAAATCGCTCATATTTTCTCACTTATCTTTGCATGAAAACTCTTCGTGTTTCCGAGCAAAGAGGGGCAGCTGTGATCACGTGATTTTTGCCCTATATATGAGTTATTCCCATAAAATTCAAACAAAAGGTTTTTCATTATTTCTACAATTTTGTGAATTTTGTGTTAATTGTTTGTATGGTATTTGTGCATGATTAGGTCAAATAAAAATACAAAAAAAATACATATGCATTAGGAACTTAAATTTTACAATTCGGATATTAATTCATTTTTAAGCATTTTAGTTGATAATTGTGGCATTTTTTTTAGAATTTTAGAAGTCAATTGGTTAATCTTGAATTAGGTCTTTATTTAATATTTTTATAAAATAAAAAATAAATAAATACAAAAATACAAAAGAAAATAAAGTACAAAAATACAAAACAAAAGAAAATAAAAATACAAAAAAAGAAAATACATACAATACAAAAAGTGAAAAATAACAATAAGTCTATAAGTTCAGCCCAAAAAATTCGGCCCAAATACCCCTCAAACCGCCAGCCCAAACCAACCCCATCCGGTCCAAAATCCTGAGCCTGAAACGACGCCGTTTTAGCGTCGTTTAATCCTGACCCTTAATTACCTTTGATCTAACGGTCCCTCTTAAATGACACATAAAAATAGCGTTCATAACCCTAAATCAATATCTTCTATCCTGTACTCTGTAACGCCAGCCCATATTATATCGCCTCCATCTCTCGCTGCCTTATACCACCACCCCGCCGCCCGCCGAAATTCGCACACGGCGGCGGCGGGTCTCCGTTTCCAAACGGACCAACACCAAACGACTCCCCTTTCCCTCTTCTCTTCAAATGACCCATTAATTCTCCCCAAATCCCACCACAGCTCCCCGAAACCTTCAAACCCTATGCGCCGCCACCACCGCCTACGGCGGCGCCGGTGTCAAAACCTCACCCCATGAACACCCCAAGTCCTTCTCACCCTCCTCATGCCCAAAATACATTCTTTTCCCTCGAATCGTCACCAACCGCGTCGAAAGTCGTTTGAAGAATTGTCCGAATGCTACGCTGGTGTTCTCGAGTTCAAAGCGTTCCAATTTGAATAACCGGATGTTCAGAAAAAAGAAGAAAAGAAGAACGAAAATTTTCAAAGAAATTAAAAAAAAACCAGTGAGTTTCTAAGCCTATTTTCTTTGTTTGTTTTCATTTTTCTTTTCTTTCTGGTTTCTTCATCTCTGGTTAGTTCTTCTATTAGATTGTGTTAATTGCAAATTTAGTTAAGTCCTGTTGATTTTCATGATTTGGTTAATACATCTATAGATTTTTGTTAAGTCTAAAATAAAATCAGATAGCCCTTCATATTCTGATTAGTATAATAGGGATGTAATCAATTCAGTAGTTTTGGTATCTTTTTCTGATTTCCTTAAAGTGTTCTGTAGTAACATTGTGGCATTTTTTTTTATTTTGATGCCTTGTTGGATTTGGTTTGAATTCTGATAAATCAATTAGCAGGATAATTGTTCATTAGTATAGTATTTAAGATAGGTTATTTGGTTATAGCTGTGGGGCTCTTAGTCATTAGTTGATTAATTCTAATAATTGGGTAGTTAATGGTAAAATTTAAATGGTTATATAATTCAGGGGGTGAAAAGGCAGTAAGGTAGAATCGAATAAGTTACAAGGTTAGTTTTGGGGAACATTAAAAGGGTAAGTGGTAATAAGTTTAAGGGAGTGAGGGTAATTTGGGCAGAGGAAAATGGCATAAAGGTATTAAGCCTTATGATATAGAAAAGGGTAGTTTGGCTAATATTAAAACGAAGTGAGGGTAGAATAGGAATTCCCAAGGAAAAGGAACATGGTAGAAGCAACTAGAATATTCTAGAATGGTTTTCAATGCAAGTTTTAACAAAATAAGTGTAGTAACTTGTTTAACAAGTCAGGAAAAGGGGGACTAATATGAAAATACTGAAATCTAAATCTCCCTCCATTTTCAATTCTATAAATAAGGCAGTTTCTGCCATAATTCAGAAGTTTTCTGCACCCTAAAAATTCCCCAAAAATATCTTTATAGCACCAGATCTGAAATTAATATTTCAAGTTTCACTTTCTTCTTCCAGATTTGAATTTCCTTCAAAAAATCCAAAAACAGACAGAAAATCTCTAAAAAAACTACAAACATTTACTGTTTCATTGATGATAATCCTGTAGAAATTGATCTGCTGAAGTGGCTGGGGTGTTATTGATCTGATTTCGAAGCTGTTCTGGATCAACAGTAGGATATTAAGTTTGCATTTGTTCTGTGTTGAATCCCTAAATTTGGAAAGTAATTTTGGTCCAAAAGTATTTCCTGATGTGTTGTTGCTGTTGCTATTGGATAAAACTGCTGAACCTCATTTCTTCTCATGAATTTCTCAGGTACATCTCTATGGTTCAGTAATTGTAAACTGAAGTTGTGAGTTGAATGCATGAAGTATGTGAAGCCTAAATCTCTTTTCATTTGTTTTTGCTTTCTCTGATTGTGTAATGAAGAAGTTCATTTGTTAATATTCTAGGTTAATGACTGTTCTGTTGTGTAATTGTATTGGACTGTATGAATTTTAACTTTTGGAAACCTTCACTGGTACTCGATCATTACTAAACATTTGAGACGCTTAGGATGTTGTTAATAGATTTAGATTTCAATTAAGCATAACATGTAGAGAAATGATTCACTGATATTCTATTGTTAATAGTATTTTTAGAACAGCATTGGTCGATGACGTAAAAATAGGTTCGTGTGCTAAATAAGACACATTACCATTTAGACTGAATCTGAAATAGGTGCTATCTTAGTGTTAATAGCCAATGAGTATTCTCAATCAGATGGACTAAAAATGACTTGCTTATGAACGTTGCTAGATCAATTAATCTGAATGCAGTTTTTTTTTTGAGTTTACAATCTAAGTACGCATAAGGCTTCTGAATAGCAATAAATCAATAATCGAAGTTAATTGTTAGCAAATTTCGGCTTGAATTTAATCACATCAGTCTGGTTAATAGACGCATCTCGTTTGTTTCAAACTGTACAAAAGCGGATACGTGTGTGTTGGAGTCGTTAAGCCTACATTATTCGCATCACTTTGGAACTGGTTCCACACTTAGGTTTAAATTCCGAAATACATTTTCACGACGTTGCAATTCTTGCAAAAAATTCAACAATAAAAGCGGATTATTAAATAAAGGCACATAAAAGTAGAACATGTATAAAAATCAGATAAAATCAAATACAACAGTTGAGCGACTGTGATAGAACCATGGAATCTGGGAATTCCTAACACCTTCTCCCAGGTTAACATAATTCCTTATCCAGATTTCGTTAGCGGACTGTCAACAGAGTCATATTTCCTCGGTTCGGGATTCAAGCGATGATTTGGGACACTATCAATATCCCAAGTGGCGACTCTGAATCTAAATAAATTAATCCCGTTCCGACTATCCTTTAAGTGGAAAAACTCCTTCCTATATTATATCCCTTCCCGGGGTATAGTAATTCGGTAAAAAAGGAGGTGTGACAGCTTAGTCTCGAAAGGCAGATAGGTAGCCTTATGCAGGATGGAGGTAGAGCTTAACCTCGAAAGGCAGAAAGGTAGATTTATGCAAAATACAGATAGAGACAGAAATTAGTCTCGAAAGGCAGATAAGTAGCCTTATGCAATGCAGGAACGTAAAGAAACAAACAGTAGTAAGTTCTCTTAGTTGATAGATGGTTGTGATATCGTGACTGTTGGGGAATGTTGGGTGTAGATAGTAGACTTGTGAATGAGCGATCGTTCTAAGAGTTTTAACCCAAAAAAGTGAATGCGTTCATAGATTTACGACCTGAGTGCCTGCATTCAAAGAAAAATCGTGAGTTCTGTAGAGGGGGGAAGGTTAGTTTGTATCCCCTGGCTCCTGACGTCGTGTACCATTGGGGTAGCGTTGCTAAACGACAACAATTCCAACGATATTTATGCATCACTTAGTATAATGTAAGTACATATTTGAAAAATAATTTTATTTTGGATGAACCAACGACTGCAACGTGGTTCAAGGACACGTCAACCTTGCTTGTTCCGAAATTTTAAGGGTCCTCCTCAAAATTCTGCCCCAGTTTACTGGTCTGGTGTTGTTGACGGCTGTGCTGAATAACTAAAAGCAGATCGACTCCAGAATTTTGAGGGTCCTCCTCAAAATTCTGCCCAGTTTACTGGGTTGGTACTGATGAGAAGACTGACTTCGGAATTTTGAGGGTCCTCCTCAAAATTCTGCCCCAGTTCCAATAGCGGGGGAAAATGGGATTTTTACTAAAATATGACCGAACCCATAGGACTGCCTACGTATTCCCTCTTAAACGGGAATCAGGTCAGGCGTAGTTCAAATTACATCATGAGGAAAAAGCATATGATTAAATGTAGTATCGTTTCACTGTGTCTGAGTTGATTGGCTTCGGCCAGACATCTCCGTCCATTTCTGCAAGAATAAGGGCTCATTTCTTCCGGTTTCATGATGTTTTCCTAAAACACAACCGAACGCTCCATCCAATACTGCGAGATAAAGTAATAGGGGTCTCCCTGGCTCAGGCGGAACTAAGACCGGTGGCGTTGACAAGTATTCCTCGATTCTATCAAAAGCCCTTTGACAATCATCAGTCCATTTGGTGGCAGTATCCTTCTTAAGCATCTTGAAGATAGGTTCACAAATGACAATGGACTGAGCTATGAATCGGCTGATATAATTGGGCCTTCCCAGAAAGCTCATCACATCCTTCTTGTTCCTTGGCGGTGGCAACTCTTGAATGGACTTGACCTTTGACGGATCCAATTCTATTCCTTGGCAACTCACAATGAAATCCAATAGCTTTCCAGCAGGAATCCCGAATGCACACTTGGCGGGATTCAGTTTCAAGTTGTACCTCCTCAATCTATTGAAGAATTTTCTCAGGTCTTCCATATGATCTGTAGCTTTCTTGGATTTGATGATGNAGCATCATTCTGTAACAGTATATCCCCCATGGCGTGATGAACGTTGTTTTCTCTGCATCTTCTCATCCATCCATATCTGACGGTACCCAGCAAAATAATTGACGAATGACTGTAGTTCATGCTTGGCGCAGTTGTCAATCAGGATGTGTATATTTGGCAAGGGGAAGTCGTTTTTGGGACTAGCCCGGTTGACATACCGGTAGCCGACACAGACTCTAACCTTCCCATCTTTATTCGGTACTGGCACGATGTTAGCTAACCATGTTGGATACTCTACCACGCTTAGAACCCTGGCTTTGACTTGCTTGGTAACTTCCTCTTTGATTTGCAAACTCATGTCTGGCTTGAACTTTCCGAGCTTCTATTTTACTGGCGGACATGTCGGATCTGTTGGCAACTTGTGAGCTACAATGGATGTTCTAAGACCAGTCATATCGTCATATGACCAGGCAAAAATGTCCTCATACACTTTTAAGAACTCTGCGTACTCTTTCTTTTCTGATGACGACAAATGCACGCTGATGCGCGTTTCTTTGATATTCTCTGTATCTCCCAAATTAACAACCTCAGTTTCGTCCAAGTTAGACTTAGGTCTGTTCTCAAAGTTCTCGACCTCTCTGACAACCTCTTCTGGTATATCATCTTCCTCTCCTGAATCTATATCCGTTTGTTGCGTTGCCTCGTTGCAAGTTACAGTCGTCGGTTCATCATCAAGATATGTAATAGTAATGCTGTGTAAAATAAAGTAAATGATAGAGAAAAGTAATAAGAGCGAGATATAAAAATAAACTTGGAAAATGCTTTTGATTAAATTCATAACTGTTCGAAACATCGGAGCTCTTTTCAAAAGTAAAGACAATGCGGAAAAGTAAAATCAACTAAAAAGTAAAATGCGATGCATGGTGCGTCGTTTAGCCTTGCTACCCCGAAGCTTTCCGGGCACTGGTGGTCCTGACTGACCAATTGGTGAGGCATTCCCCTCGGTTCACAGCTTGAATGGAAGGGCCTTCCTCCCCTTCCTCCTCGAAGATAACACAACAGTCCATATCATCTCCCAGAAACAGGTTCTTCATCGCTGCCAGTGTTTCGTCTTCCTCTGATCCATATATAATGTCAGCAGGCTGAAAGGTCTGCTCCAGCTGAGGTATAGGGTTCTCTAGTGGATAATAGGGACCGCGCCATGGTGGCGACCATTCATTGAACTCTTTCCAGGTGTACTCATACCCTAGGCCAAAAGTAGTATCGTGCTTCTTCAGCTTGATGGGTTTGGTGATACCCTGGAGATTCTTTCCAAGTCCTTTTTCGGGTTCATGCCCGCTCCAATTCAGGATGCTCTCAATCTTGTTATCCCACCACTTGTATTTGTCTATGGCATTAACTCGCTCGATGTGATGGTATGTTTCTCCGCCTATTCTTCTTCTACCTCCGATCATTGGGATGGTTTGGCGACTGTATATAGGGTTTCTACCGTCGCCATGAATGATCACTTCATGATGATTCCATTCAAACTTCACTGCTTGATGTAGGGTTGATGCCACAGCCCCAGCGGTATAGATCCAGGGTTGCCCCAACAATAAATTATAGGATGCTCGCACGTCTATGACTTGGAAGTCAACATCGAACCAGGTAGGCCCCATTTCCAAACACAGGCTAATTTCCCCAATGGTAGATCTTTGAGACCCATCAAAAGCTTTAACATTGATAGCCCCATCTTTGATATCATGCAAACCTTTCCCCATTGTTCTGAGAGTCACTAGCGGACAAATATTGAGGCTAGATCCCCCGTCGACTAGGATCCTGGTGATGAAATAATCTTCGCATTGCATAGTGATATGTAACGCCTTGTTGTGACTAAGTCCTTCTGGTGGTAACTCATCCTCGTGGAAGGTGATCTTGTGACTTTACAACACTTTTCCTACCATATTTTCCATTTCGCCTCCGGTTATGTTGCTGGGAACATAAGCTTCACTCAATATCTTCATCAAGGCATTTTTATGTGCCTCAGAGCTTTGCAAAAGAGCCAGGATAGAAATCTGCGCTGGTATTTTGTTTAGTTGCTCAACGACCGAGTATTCCTTGGCTTGTATTTTCCTCCAAAGGTCATCGGGTCCAGTTTAAACAGGCCGCCCGAAGGCCTGCTTGCTGGACTCAGCTAAATGTTCCAGAGCGTATACCCTGCCGGTTCTAGTCATGCCCTGTGCGACGATCGCTTCTCTAATATGTGTTTTCCCTTTTCTCATAGCTTTCGCTGTGTAATCCCAAGGTATGGTGTTTGACTTGAACGGGGTCACGTCTGTCATGGAAACTGGAATTGGCACCCTTGGAGGTAACACAGCAACTTCAAATGGTGCAAGTGCCTTTGGAACTCCGAACTCGACCTCAATTGGTTTTGGCGCCTTTGCAGGAGGCACTTCAAACTCGAGTGGTACAGACACATTTACCACATTGCACTCAGAGGGATGGATCTGAACAACAATGGGATTGAGGGTAACCGTCAGTTTCTTAGGCTCATCTCCTTCGGCAATCAATCCGATTGACCCTTTAGGGTCCCAATGATCCTCTATCTCGATCATATGGATGCCTCCACCCGTGTGGTCAGGCAGAGGGTTGTTGCGGACATTGGGAGAGGGCTACCTTGCCACAATGACCTTGTTATCAATCAAAGTCTGAATCTTATCTTTCAATGAGTGACACTCGTTGATGGTATGGCCTTTCATTCCGGAATGGTATGCATAAGTTTTGTTTGGATTGACCCACTGGGAGGGATTTTCTGGAGTTATGGCTGGGATAGGAGTAACATAACCGATTGTTTTGAGTTTTTCATATAGTTGGTCGATTGGCTCGGCTATAGCGGTATATTGTCTGGGAGGTCTGCGGTCGAAATTTGGTCTGGGTCGAGGAAAGTTTTGGCGAGTCGGTGGTGATGGGTAATGATAAGGTTGGGAGTTATATGCTTGGTACACGGGCGCGAGTTGGGAATATCTTGGTGAGGTGGGTTGATATGTGGGTGGCCGAGGCGATTGGTAGGCAGATGGTGGCATTTGGTATGTAGGTGAGGGTGCTTGGTAATTTAGGGTAGGTTGATATGTGAGT
>MU692885.1:4133-23534 GCA_026770625.1 Nicotiana glauca
AAAATATATAGGAAAAATTGGGTGTCAACAACAAGTATACACACATAGTAGTTTCAGGTAAAAACAAGTAAGAGTGACATTTCCCTTCTAGGAGTTTTTGCTCAAATTATCAAAAACCATCAAGGAACATAGTTCCTCTGACTCAGGTTAGTACTCTCCAATACTTATATTCCTTTCTAAATTGCTGAAGTGTAATGTCATTAAGTTATTCACATCTCTTTCTAAATTTTTGAAGTCCAAAATGTTAAACCTTTTCTGAACTGACATGTTGCCTCGAAAAACCATTTCCTTCTCTCACACCTAACCAAAATCGATTCTTTTCTTCAAAACTAAATCAACCTTATATTAAAAAGAATCCTTCTCTCTAAATATGCCAGAAGTGAACCCAACTCTGTCACCTTACAAAATCCTAACTCCGTCTGAATCGAAACCGAAGAAGTCTTTGGTATACTTTGATGGGACTATAACTGAAAAAGAATGGGGTAAATCTAATATTCTAGAAAGTGTGGTTGAAATTGTTGCTGGGTTTGTAGAATCCTTGAAGGATGGAGGAATCGGTGAATGTGCCAGAAAAAGGGGGAACTGAATGAGGGACCTGGTCCCTTAAATCCTTCTTATGATGTTAATTCTGATAATGATCTTTTTCTCTTGGGTTCTGTGCTTAAACAAACCTCTAATCTGGTAAAAAAAATTGAGAAAAGTAGGCTGATTGATGATAAAGTGGTGTGACCTGCTGATGTGGTGATTGTGGAAGAGAGAATGAAGTGGAAAAAACTCCATTTGTGTGAAAGAATTCAAAAAAATAGAGAAAAGAAAGTTGGCTGAGAAAGATGCAGTAGATGATAAGGGTGAAAATATTGAGAAGAAAAAGAGGGAGACATGGCCGCTTAGTGAAAGAAAGGGTAATGTGAGTGAGGAACATAGTTCCTTACGAAAGCAAAAGGTTGAGTTATCGGGTTTGGAGAGGTAGAAGACTCTGATTTCTCAAAAAGTGTTGTTAGGTAGAGTGTTGACTATGATATTACTAAAAACTGGAGGAACTTCTTGACATTGTTGAGTTCCAAAAATAGAATCATCTCTTTGTTCCTCCAAGTCCCAATGTTTATTAAGAAGAAGTAAAAACATCTATGTTGTATGTGTTACTCTGATGCTATATGTTCATGGGATTGAGTTTGTTCCTGATGAAGAGAAGCTTGGGGAGATTCTTAGTGATCTGATTGATGGTTCAGCCTACTCGGATAGGTAGAGAACTAGGTCCCCGTGGACCCTTGGCAGAATAGAATGCTAAGTTTAAGGGTGAGAATGAAAGATTGAGGAAACAGGTGGAGGAACTGAGAGAGCAAATTATCATTGATAAAATGATTGTGAATGAACGAATTGGCAAGCTCATTAAGGCCTTATCCCCTTACTTTTTGCCCAGTGATCCATGTCTTTCACTCCTTTCAAATTCCCTTGAATTCCTATCTTCTTTTGATCCCTATGTTTGATGACATTATTACTTTAGTTGTTTAAATTTTCATATTTTGTATTGTTGAAACTACTGTACTTTTGTTATAATCACTCTACTATGGGCAATCACTCTATTTTGTGCAATGACATTCACTTGTTGTTCTTGTTATTGTTTATGATGTGTTGCCCAAATGGCATGAGTTAATATTGCTAAACTTCTTTTTGGTTGTGCTTCTTCTGTTGTTCTTTTCAATGATGCCAAAAGGGGTAATTTATATAGGTGTCAACATGGGGGAGGAACAAAATTGAATTGATATGTTGTGTTGTGCATGAAAGATAGCTTTGCTTCGCAGAAGGAACGTTGCTAATAACATGTTGATTCTAGGTCTGATCCACAGGGAAACATGTGAGGAATCTGGTTCTCAAGGGGAACATTAATTTTGAGTTTGTCATCATCAAAAAGGGGGAAATTGATAAGTTATGTTATTTTGTGTTTTGGTGATTTTCCCAACAATCTTGAAGAACCAGTTGTGATCAGTTCCTTTGGTCTGGTTCTCATGGGGAATATGGCTGATTCGCAGTGGGAATATCAATTCTAAGTTTGTCATCATCAAAATGGGGGGAATTGATAAGTTATATGTCTTTTGTTTTGACGATTTGGCAAACTTCATGAGAGAACCAGATAAGGAACCTGATACAATTAATTCTTTTGCATTCAAAGTAACTAGTCAAATATCTGGTTCAATTCTCTACGAAATCAAATAAGGGAACAGCAGAGAGAACAGATAAGGATTAGTTCCCCTGGTCGTCGTATAGTCAACTCTACAGCTTTTAAACATTCTCAAGAGCTTAAGATCACAAGGTTCTAGGTGAGCCATTAAGTCTTTGTAATGGAATTATTACAAAGTGGCTTGTAATAGTGTAGTCACAAGTTAGTGAGGGATTAAGAGGTTAATTCCTAGGTTACAATAGGTTGTAATCTAATGATTGCTCAGTAATGAAGTTGAAATCCTAGAAGGGTGGGTGGTTTTTTTTAATCCCGTTGAGCTGGGAGTTTTCCACGTAAAATTACTCTATGCTCTTTATTTACTACTGATTTACGTAAAATTCCCTATAATATTTTGTTTTACAGTCTGTTGCTTACGATGGGAACTGGTAGAGAATATGGTTTTCCATACAACTTGGTGGACACTTAGTTTCTATCACATTCTACCGCTATAAAATCTGCAATATATGTAGATAAAATATATGTAATCAAAGAGTCACGAGACATATCCAAGTATGAAACAAAATAGGATTACAAATATGAATAAGTGGAACCTAGATCAAATAAAATTGAGGCATCTCTAGGGAAAACCGGAACATACCTGTGATGACCGCATCAGACAACTTTGCCTTTAGATTAGCTAGAAATGCATAGAAACTGGGTTGAGCCCCGCCAATCTGACTTCCGACTCTTAAACGACCTCTCACTGGCTGGACTCTATCTCTAATGTCCTGACCACTACCTCGAGCTGCCTGACCCCCACCCTAGCTGGTCGGTGCTGAAACCATAGCACGAGTACCCAGCTATGGGATGCTCTGTGACCTAGGTAAAAACCTCACAATGTTCCTAGGATCTCCACAAGTATAAGAAGCCCTCGGATGATGTGACTGTTTAACTTGGAACTAACCTTGCCGACCTAAATAACCACACTGATAACTTTGAATCAGCGATGCACTGAAGGGACACAGCTACCCAAAGCACTATGTGATACCTGAACCGCTGGTTGAATGGGCATGATATGATGGCCTCTACCAAATGTTCCCCTTCCTCCAAACAATGCACCACTGAAACTATTGGAGTAACGAGGCCTCTCCTCAGATGTCGCCTCTCTACCCTCACTACGAACCCTTTTAATCTGCCTCGTAACCTCCATAACTCAAGTAAAAGAAATATCATCATCATTCTCTCTATTCATCTGCGACCTAATGCCCTAAGTGCCATATACCAACCTCTGCACTCTCTCACTCTCAGTAGGGATCAAGATACCTCCATGGCATGATAGATTTACAAATATGGTCTCATACTGGATAATAGTCGTGGTACCCTGCTCTAGGCACTTAAACTGACTACGGAGATCCTCTCTCTAAGTGAAAGGGATGAACTTCTCCAAAAATAACTGTGAGAACTGAGCCCGAGTGAGAGGAGGTGAACCAGTTGGTCTGCACAAGACATACTACTGTCACCACCTCTTGGCAAAGCCATGTATATGAAACACTACGAAGTCAACTCCATTCGACTCCACTATACCCATAAGGCGGAATATCTCATGGCAACGATCCAAGAAATCCTGGGGTCCTCAGAAGGCGTACCACCAAAATAAAGAAAACAACTTAGTGAACCTGTCCAACCACTTCAGCCCCTCGGCTGACATCTTGGATTCCTCACCAGACTGTGTAGAAATAACATGCTGAACTACTCCAACTGGTAAAACTATCAGAGTCTGATATCCATGAGCCATCTGCTCTGGAGTTTGAGTAGCGGGAGTTTGGGGTCCTCCCTCAGCCTAAGAGAGGTCCAGTGCCATAGGGAACACACCAACATTGGCCACAATATCCATAAGGCCAATCAGGTGGACTAAGGCATCCTAAAGTGCTGGGATAGCAATGAACCCCTCTAGGACCTGAGTTGGTCCAACTTGCACAACTGCAATAGGGATATCCTCCTCCTACTCGATCCGAGGCTCTATAATAGGTGTTGTTGCGCGTATTATAGGATGAGCTCTACCTCTACTTTTGGCCCTACCTCGGCCCCGGCCCTACCCCTTATAGCGGCTGCAACCTGGGGCTTCGGCTCTTGATTAGTTGTGGATGTTGTGTATGTCATCACTATATGTGAGAGAATATGAATAGAATGATTCAAACTCAATGATAGAATCAAATCGCACGATAGAGAAAGAAAGAAGGTAAAATTTCCTAAATTCTTATAGCCTCTAGAAGATAAGTACAGACGTTTCTATACTGATCCTCCAAACTCTACTAAGTTGGCTCATGACTCGTGAGACCTAGGCAACCTAATGCTCTGATACCAACTTGTCACGACCTGAAATCCCAAACATGGGGCCGTGATGGCGCCTAATATCCACTTGCTAGGCAAGCCAGGATTATCCAACTTTTAACAAATTAAATGAACAATATTAATAATTAATAACTGGAATACTCTAAAATACATGTAATAAATCCATAATTAATGCAGTCTATACTAACCCTAGAAATCCGGAGTAACAAGTGTATGAGCGACTAGAGTACTACAAATATAGTCTTAAATAAATTCAATTGTTCGAAACAAGATAAATAGTAACACATGATAGAAGGGGACTTCACAAATTACAAACGTCGTAGAGCTCTACCTCAAGTCTCCTGGATAGATCAAATCCAAGCAATCTCATATATGCATCTCTAGGACTAGCACCGGGATCTGTACAAGTGCAGAAGTGTAGTTTGAGTACAACTAACCCAATGTACTCCGTAAGTTTCAAGTCCAACCTCGCCGAGGTAGTGACGAGGCTAAGACAAGACACCTATATTAACCACGTACAATTAAATATAAATAAAAGAATAACAAGTAAAGGTCAAATGAAATAACGGGGTAGGGACAGGTATAAGGAACAATAGACGGAAACAGTGACTTAGTAATCATGAAGTAAACCTCTTTAACACACGCACAATGAAACCGTTGTATCAAAATTCATTTCTTCCAATCATTAAGTAAAATAATGAAATTGATAAACTTGTATGACATCACCCTTCGTACTTTTACTCCTATGCTCACAATATCATTATAAGAATGCATATGCACGGCATCACCCTTCGTGCGTTTATCTCTCATGATCAATAAACATGTGTACGGCATTACCTTTCGTGATTTTATCCTCACATTCACTCAATCAATGATATCAATATGTGAAGATAGCTCGGTAACACCTTTCGTGCTTTTCACTCTCCTCACCGAGCAACAACTTAAAGTATCAAACAAGGTGGGAAGCAAATTTCAACTTCAACCATAGTTCTAGAATAAGAAAATTCAACTTTCAATATAGCAACAATTCTAACATAAACAATAAGCACGAAAACATATAGTTAAACAATAAAAGATCTATGTAAGACATGGAAAACATAGCAAGTGAAGAAATATGATACAAATAAGGCAAATTCCACCCGCATGCTTTAACCCACAACAACATATATATACTTATGACCTTGCATATACGTCGTCCCCACACATAATTCACGTATCAAAAAAACCAAACAAGTCTTAATTCCCTCAAGACAAAGTTAACCACGACACTTACATCTTTCTGTAATAAAATCACAATCAATCGTGGCTTTTCCTTTTGAACAAGCCTTCAAACCAACCGAATCTAGCCAATTATCTTTCAAACAATTCAAATTAGGCTTTAGAAACTACCCACGAATAAAAAAAAGGTTCAATCCTTAGCTAAATTGAAAAACTCAACAAAATTCAACCCCGAGCAAACTTGGTCAAAATCCGAGATTCGGACTAATTCCTGGATACCCATTCACCCAGAGCTCTGATATGTGATTTGTTTCGAAATTTAACCTCAATTCGAAGTTTAAATCTCAAATTTATAAAATTCCTAATTTTTGCCATGGAATTCATGGCTTTGATGATAAAATTCATGGAAACGTAATTGAAATTTATTGAAAACTAGTTGAAGTTGCTTACTATTGAACGTGGGAAGAAAATCCTCTTCAAAAATCGCGTCTAGATAGTTTAGAATTGAAAAATACTGTGAAATAAGCTAAGTCCCAACTTTACCATCTTTTACCCAGCTACAGACACGCAATTGCGATGCACACAATTGAGAAACACTGATCACAAAAGTGACTGGTGCAACAGTCATGCAAAAGTCACAAATGCAACAAAACCTTCTCATTCGTGAAGGACCCCCCCTCCCATATCTAAGCTAAGCTTTGAAAATACGAAGCTACTCTACCTAATACAGTGTCGCAAATGCGACTTCAGGACCACAAAAGTGAACCTAGACCAAATCGCAAAAGTGAACATTTGTTCACAAATGCAAACCCTAGAACCCAATTACCACTTCGCATTTTCAAGCCTGACATCGCAAATGTGAGGCTCGCAATTGCGATAAGGTTCTTGCATGTGCATGACCTGCTACTTGACACTAGCAATAATTATGTATCAGTTGTTCCAAATCAATTTGAAATGCATCCTTAACTCACTTAAGCCTCTCAGGCTCCAAACCGAACATGCACACAAGTTTAATAACATCATAAAAACTCGCTCGCTACCCCAAATCACCAGAATAACATCAAATATCAAGAATCGGTCATCAAAACTCAAGATACAACTTAAAAAGTCAATTTTCACAATCTAATACGTCATTACCCGGGACCCCAATCAAATATGTGTACAAGTCCAAAAATATCATACGAACCTAACAGAATTGTTAAAATACTGATCCGAGGACGTTTACCAAAAACGTTGACCGTGGTCAACTCAAGCCTCACATTTAAGTCGAAATCACATTTTCTTCAAAATTTTACGTAAAAGCTTGCCGAAAAATGACATGTTCCACGGGCGCAATTCAATAAATACTAAACAAAGCTCTGGGAGGTCTCAAAAGACTAAAATAAGCCTAGTACTCAAAAAAGACCTATCAAGTCGTAACACATAAGCACCGTTGTGCCTGATGTATCCTATATGATCTCATGTAGTGTTGATTGTACTTGCCTAATAAGATGGCCTCTACCAAAAGAACCCTTAACTCTAGACAAGGCTCCACTGAATCCTCCAAATGACGAGGCTTATTGTAAAAGGTTGATTCCCTTACCTGGCCTATTATGCGTTTGATGCTGAGTAATGGTCATGCTACCATGTTGTTGATACTTTAATTGACTGCGCAACTCCTCTCTCTGAGTGAAGGGAAATAAATTCTCCAAGAACAAAAACGAGAACAAATCAACAAATCGAGTCTCATACTAAGTAACGGTCAAGCTACCATGCTGAAGGCGATTTAACTGACTACGCAACTCCTCTCTTTGAGTGAAAGGAATAAAACTCTCCAAGAATAACTACGAGAATTGAGCCCATGTGAGAGGAGGTGATCACGCTATCCTTCCCAGCTCATACACCTGCCATAACCTCTTGGTGGAACCATGCATATGAAATAAAGTGGAATGAACTCCAACTCTACAAGCCCCATGTTGCGCAAAATCTCATGGCAACGGTCTGGGGGTCCTTCGAAGGTGCACCGCTAAAGAGAGGGGGAAACAATTTGGTGCCAAAAGAAACACATCGGCCTGAGCCATACTCTTCATGAAGCCAACCATGCGGACTAAGGCATCCTGAAGCATAAGGGTAGCAATGAACCCCTCTAGGACCTGAGTTAGTCCTACTAGCTTAGTCCGAATAGGTATTTCATCACTATGTGCTACCTGACGCTTGACAACGTGTGTCATTGCACGTGCTACAGACTGAGCTCTACCTCTACCTCTGCCCTGGCCACTACCTAGGTAGTGGCTGCAATCTTGAGCTTCGGCTTTTAATCAGCTGTGGATGACGTACGCGTCCTTACCATCTGTGAAAGAATAAGGGAATAAAGAAATTGATGTTTCCTAAAGCCTTATAACCTCTAGAAGATACGTACAGACATTTTTGAACCGATTCTCAAGATTCTACTAAATTTATTCATAACTCCTGTGACCTATACAATCTAGGGCTCTAATACTAACTTAGCACGACCCCATGATTGGGATTTTGGGTCGTGACATCATTCTCGCCATTTTAGCCTATTTAATAATTGGAATTTCACTGATGTTGGATATATTTTTCTTACCTACTCTCCAATTGAAATATGTATTGCCAGAAAAGAGGCAAAAATGAAGTGTGAAGTCATCAAAGTAAAGGAATAGGAAGAAAAAATCATTTCTAGCTTAACCAATTTGAATATTTTATTTGGATTAACCGGTATTATAGCTAAAGAAGGGACAAAATTATAGTAACTAAGAGCATCAGTAGAAACTAGATCAAAGTACTATTGAGGGGTTTGATGATATGATCGGCTCAATTTTCAAACTTATCATGAATCTCTAATTTCGAGCACTATTGAGTATAGTTGTTATTATTGATAATTAGTTTCATAAATAGTTTCATTCTTTATTGTATTGTGTAACATAACTGTCAGTTAGTAGTTAGCTTAGTGGTTAGTTTTAGTCAAAGTAGTTCCTTAGCAATTAGGTTAGTCAATGTGTATATATACTTGCATTGTTAGTGAAATGAAATGAGAGAGTTCATATTTTCTGGAAAATATCTCTGCTCCTCCATTCTCTCTCTTCTCTTATCTTCTCTCTGCGCTTAGAATATTCTAGAAGACTCCATGGGGGCTTCATTCATTCGAGCTCACATGTACTTTTGATATGGTATCAGAGCAAGGACATCAGCTCAAATTTCTTCAGCTTCTTCAACTATCGATCCAAATTTCATCTTGTTTCATCAATTTCTAGGGTTTTGGTAATTGCCGCCCAAATCTGGAAAAGTTTTCCTTACAAATCGAAGATCTTAGATCTAGCTAAAATCCTCAAATCCGTCAGACTCATGTGAATCGAAGCTTTGAACATGGTTGTCGATCAAACAGAAGAGATAACTCCTAGCTCAAGAAAAAATGACCAATCGATCATCAATACAAGTGATCCCCACTACATTCATCCCTCAGATAGCCCTGGCATGACTTAGTACCAGTTCCGTTCGACGGAATTGGATATCGCTCCTAGAGAAGAAGCACTTTGCGAGCCTTGTCAGTTAAGAATAAATTGGGATTTATTAACGGAGAGTTTAGGAAACCTAGTTCTGATTTTCCTCAATTCCGTCAATGGGAGAGGTGTGATGACATGGTGACTTCGTGGATCCTCAATTCCCTTGCCAAAGAAATATCTAACAGCGTAGAGTATGTAAATGACTCAGTCGAGCTGTGGAGAGAATTAGAGGATCGTTATGACCAGACAAATGGGGCAAAATTGTATCAGATTCAGAAAGAGATTAACGATCTTGCACAAGGTTCCCTAGACATCACTACATACTATACACGGATGAAGCGATTATGGGAAGAACTAAACACCTTAAGTGTCAAATCCCAGTGCAGTTGCAATTGCACTTATGGAGCAAAAGAGACCATGCATAAGGTAGAACAGGATCGACGGCTCATCCAGTTTTTTATGGGACTGAATGAGGTCTATACAATAGTGCGAGTAAGTATTCTCATGATGAAGCCCCTGCCCTCTATGGAACAGGCTTTATCCCTACTGATACAAGAGGAAAAACAAAGGGAATTCAAGCCTAATAGTCAGCTAACTTTGGATTCTACTTCATTGCATGTGAATGCAAGTTTACAGAATCAGAGTCCATTTCCATAGAATCAAAGTCCATTTGGAGCTTGAAATTTCAAAACACACTACACACCTAACAACAATAACAACGGTCGTCTATTTTGTGATTACTGCATAAGGCTAGGGAACATAAAGGAGAAGTGCTACAAGTTACATGGATATCCTCAGGGCAATTCTTATAATAACTAAAATCTCGATCATAACAATGCCAATGTTCAACCATATAATCAAGGGAAAAATCATAACTACAAGTTCAACAAAGGGAAAGGATTTGTGGCTAATGTGCATGGAACTCCAGCTGACATGATTCATGAGAATGGGAATAAACAAGAACCACTAAATGGTAATCAGAATGTCAATCTCACAAAGGAGAAGTATGGGCAGATAATGAATTTGTTGCAGCATTTCCAAGTAGGATATGCAGGAGGTCGCCACAGAAATATGGATACCACAGGTGGCAGTGCCAACTTTGCAGGTAATGTTGTCTGTACCTCTTCCATTGATTTTGACAAATCTTCATGTAAATATTTTGAATCAAAGGCTGACCTTTGGATTATAGACTCAGGAGCATCCAATCATATGACTTTTAATAGACATGCACTCACCAATATCACCAAATTACCCTATCCTTTATATGTCTACCAAATTGATATAGAGTAAAGGTTCTTGAATTTGGAGACGTGATATTTTCCTCAGACATTGTTCTACATAGGTTCCTTCATGTCCCATCATTCAAGTATAACTTGATCTCCGTTCATTCCCTTGTAGTGAACCTTAGATGTATTGTGTTTTTTAGTGATGCACTTTGTCTGTTGCAGGCCCCTTCAGTGAAGAGGCCTCAGGTGATTGGTAGTAGCAAAGAAGGTTTGTATTATCTCTGTTCCAGGCGTTTGAAGGTAAAGGAACTGTCTTACATTCTGTTGTTTCATCTTCCTATTGCAATTGCATTCCTGTTCCTAAATTTCTAAATAGTCACGAGTCTGTAAGTCATACTCATTCATGTCACACCTGTCAATCTGTAAATACTTCTATTTCAATCAATAAGAATGAGTCTCCTTGTGTGTCTGATAAGTATGATGTAAATTCTATGTGGCATAGTAGGCTTGGTCATGTTCCTTTTGTTAAAATGAGAGGGATATCCTCAATCCCAGTAAAGTTTGCACCAAGACAACCCTTTATCTGCCCTGTATGCCCCATGGCAAGACAACCTAGACTGCCAATCCCCCAAAGAACCAGCACTACCTCCAAATTATTTGAATTGGTTTACATGGATATATGGGGCCCTTACCATGTAACCACTTATGATAATTACAGATATTTTCTTACATTAGTTGATGGCTTTAGTAGATCCACTTGGACACACCTGTTAAGCTGCAAAAGTAATGCTCTTCAGCCTTAAAGGCTTTTGTGACCATGATTGAAAACCAATTTAATACTTCGATAAAGGCCATTAGATCTGATAATGGCCTGGAATTCACCGGCCATGAAGCCCTTTCATTCTACCAATCTAAATGAATCATCCATCAGAAAACATGTCCCTATACACCACAACAAAATGGTGTGGTAGAGAGAAAATATAAGTACCTTCTTGAAACTTCTAGGGCTCTCATGTTTCAGTCTAAACTCCCAACCAAATATTGGGGAGAATTCATCCTAACAACCACTTATTTGATAAATTGGCTACCTACCACCTATCTTAATAACAGATGCCCTTTTGAGTTGTTGTATAAAAAAACTCATTATTCCCACTTGAGAAGCTTTGGATGCTTGTGTTATCCCACTTTACCCAAAATATATAGATACAAATTTGAACCAAGAACCACTCCTCACATCTTTATAGGCTATCCCTTTGGAACAAAAGGCTACAAGGTACTAAGCCTAGTCACCAAGAGAATTCACATTTCTAGAGATGTAGTCTTCCATGAAAATATTTTTCTATTCTCCCTAAGTTCTGAAAGTGTCCCCTTTCCTATTGTTCTTAGAAGAGTCTCTTTTCCTAACTATGTTGAAGATAGCAGTCAGGTTTTCCCTATGAATTTAGGATAAAGTCCTATTGGTGTCACATCTCCAGAGACAGAACACCAATCTGAGACACCTTTTAATGATACACCATCTCCAAATATCACTAAACCTCCATCTATCAATGACAATACCTCAAAGACTTCACCTTTTAGTAACACACACACTCAAACAGAAACACCATTTCTGAGGAAATCAAGCAGAAGTCATCAAACTCCTACTTACTTAAAGGACTATGTTTACCAACTACCCAGTAGTTTTGCTCAATTTTCCAATCTTTCCCCTTCACTAAAGGCCCTATTTTCCAATCATCACCATATTACTCCTGATGCTCTATCTACTGAAAGTCAGCACTTGATGCTAAATGTTTTCCATGATAGTGACTCATCTTCATATGAAGAGGCAGCCCTTAAACCTGCTTGGCAGACAGCTATGGCACAGGAATTTGAGGCCCTTCATGCTAACCATACTTGGGATTTGCTCCCTTTACCAGCTGGAAAACAAGAAATAGGTTGCAAATGGGTATACAAAATCAAACATAGAGCTGATGGGAGTATTGAAAGGTTCAAATCTAGGTTGGTAGTAAAGGGTTACACTGAACAGGCTGGGATTGACTATATAGAAACCTTCTCCCCTGTGGTGAAAATGACAACTGTTAGAGTCCTAGTTACAGTAGCTGTTAAGAAGGGATGGGATATATTCCAGCTAGATGTAAACAACGCCTTCCTCTATGGGGACTTGCATGAGGAAGTCTATATAGAAGCCCCTCCTGGGCTGGTAGTGGATCAGCACAATTCAAGTAAGGTAGTGTGTAGACTGAATAAGTCACTATATGGGCTTAAGCAGGCCAACAGACAATGGTATGCTAAATTGACTGAAGCATTGTCCATAAGAGGGTACCAACATTCTGAAAAATGACCATTCCATGTTCTGCAAGAAAACACCTTCCTCCATTATCTTTGTGGCTGTCTATGTTAATGATGTTATAATTACTGAAACTGATTCAGCAGAGATTGCAAATTTGAAGTCCTTCCTAGATCAAATGTTCAAAATAAAGGATCTAGGCAAATTTCATTACTTTTTGGGATTAGAATTCCTATATAAACCAGATGTCATTCTTATTTCTCAAAGGAAGTTGGCCTTAGATCTGTTGAAAGAGTATCAGTGTTTTGACTACAACAGTGTTTCTTCACCCCTTGATCCTACCATAAAGTTGAAAGCACAAGAAGGCAACCTCCTGTCAGACCCTACATACTACAGGAAGTTAATGGGAAAACTCAACTTCCTTACCAACACAAGGCTAGATATAGCTTATAGGGTGCAATTCCTGAGCCAATTTATGCAAGCACCAAGAGATACTCACTTAACAGTTGCATTTTACCTTCTCAGATACTTAAAGAAGGATCTTACTCTAGGTGTTTTCTTCTCCAATAATCCTGACTGCTCAATCAAGGCATTTTGTGACTCAGATGGGGCAGCCTGCCCAGACTCTAGGAGGTCTGTCACTGGATACATTGTTTTGGTGGGAGATAGTCCCATTAGTTGGAAGTCCAAGAAGCAGGATACTGTCTCCTTATCCTCAGTTGAAGCAGAGTATAGATCTCTCAGGAAAGTAGTTGGAGAATTGGTTTGGCTAAGCAGACTATTTGCTGAACTCACTGTTTTCCAGTCATGTCCTATACAGGTGTTTTGTGTCAGTCAGTCTACTATACACATTGCTCACAATCCAGTGTTTCACGAAAGGACCAAGCACATTGAAGTTGATTGCCATTTTGTTAGGAACAAATTGCAAGAAGACCTAATCTCTGTACATCATGTATCCACTCACCATCAGTTGGCTGATATTCTCACAAAGGCTCTCACATGGGTCAAACACGTAGCTGTCCTAAGCAAGTTGGCTGTGAAGACCTCACTTCCAACTTGAGGGGGGGTATTGAGTATAGTTGTTATTATTGATAGTTGGTTTTATTCATAGTTTCATTCTTTATTGTATTGTGTGACATAATTGTCAGTTAGTAGTTAGCTTAGTGGTTAGTTTTAGTCAAAGTAGTTCGTTAGCAATTAGGTTAGTCAATGTGTATATATACTTGCACTGTTAGTGAAATGAAATGAGAGAGTTCATATTTTCTGGAAAATATCTCTACTCATCCTCTCTCTCTCTTCTCTTCTCTTCTCTTCTCTCTTTGCTTAGAACATTCTAGAAGACTCCATGGGAGCTTCATTCATTCGAGCTCACATGTACTTTTGATAAGCTCTATGATGAGAAAACTTTTATATCAAAAACTAGTAGTAGCAGCAGTAGAAACTAGATCAAAGTAATATCTAGTGATATAGTGGGATGGTTTGGATCGGGCTCCGCCTGATTTAACACGAGATCTTTAATTCGAGCCATCAGAGTATAAAACGTTTTGGTTAAGCGTTTTACTTCTTTTCGTTAACATATATCAATGTGATTACGAAACAGTTGAATCGGTAATTTCAAATACCGGATAGTTTAACAAAAAGATAAGAAACTAGATCAAAGTCCTATAATATTCCAAAAAATGTTGCATAGGATCCCAACCACCATCCAAAAGGAAAGCTCTCACGTTTTGACCAGACAAAAGGCAAGAAAAACAAAGACTAGTAGACCAAGTTATCACCTCGGGGAGGCTCATTTCACAAGTCTTCCTTCACAAACCCTAGTTCACATGAGACCCATATACTCCATCTAGAAACAATCTTCTTGTTTAATGAATAACGACGACACATCAAAAATTGTCAAATGCCCCACCATACATTTTTATAATCGTAGAGAAAGGGAAAACCTTTGAAAATATAAATCATTCATGTAATAAGAATCCAAAGACTTGGACCAAATATTTAATATACATATATTAAAGGGGAGTGGTTGGCACCCTCGAGGTCATAAAGTAATCAATTGATCATCAACCCCACTAATTTTCTTTTGACTTTGTTATCCCCTCCGCCCAAATCAAGTCACTCCCTGCTTTAAGTTTAATAATTTTTTCTCAAGGACTCATGAGTCATGAGTCATGACTATTATTTTAAACAAATAGCGCTTATAGTTTAGTTTGTCCGAAGGTATAACTTTTTTATTTAATTATATTTGGTATCCGAAGTTTCCTATTCCCTCTGTCTCATGTGTCGTGTTTCTTTATACGATTCTTAAGAAATATTAATTAGGAAAGTATTTAAATTATTCTACCCTTATTTATGTCATAAGATATAATCTCTCTTCATTGAATAGTTATTCAATTTATGTGTTATCTCCATCTTCAAGAACAATTATTACTTAGGATAAAAAAAGAAAAAAAAATTAATTTAGTAAAATGACAAATAATTTGAGAAGGCTATTTTTAGTAATCACGACGGCTAATATGAGATGGAGGAAATAATTTGATTCATCCGAATTTGTACAGAGTAAATCCATTAAAAGGACAATATTTTCGATCGAAAATTTCTTCATTACCAAGATTAATTAAAACTTGAACCTTTTAACTAAAGATAAAAGAATTCGAATTAACTCACCCCATAAATACCACTTTCAATACGTTCTAATGTATATAATAATTTGATCTAATTAACTTTATTGCCCTTTCCCATTGAGTAACAATTACGATGGGAAGCAAAACTCCTTTATTTAATATTTGAGTCGCAGCTGGAATGAGTCGAGTTCCTCGCATATCCACTCGACGCGTATGTAATATTTGTCCGCAACCATATAAAAATACGATAAATGATGTCTTTTCTATTGTAATTACAATACTTCGACAATGACAAATTACTTCTTAAGTGATAATGTTGCTATATCAATTGAATAGTAAATGTAGCAATTTGATTAATGCATTAATATCAATTTCCCATTAATTAATCATTGCATAGGGAAGCAAAACGCCTTTTAAAAAACATTTGATTCTTTCGGAGCTTGCACGATCTATAAGCGAAAAAAAAAATTACTCAAAACTTCTAACGTTCATCATAATTCGTATTTGATCCTTCCCAAATTCATTGAAGTTACTGTCAAAAAGGTTGTTAGTGAAACAAAGTGGACGTTTGGACAAAAGAATCGTAGAATTCTAAAAAAGGGTGAAAAAAATTTTCAATTGAAAATGATATTTGAAATTTTGATTTCTGTTTGGACATAAATATAATTTTGGGTTGTTTTGAAGTTTTGTGAGTGATTTGAGTGAAAATTTTGAAAAATGAGATTTTGAAATTTTTCAAATTTTCGAAAATTTACATAATGCATCTTCAAGTAAAAAATTAGAAATTTTATAAACAAATATTTATTTCGGAAAAAGAAAAAGTGAAATTTTTTTGAAGAAAAGGAAAAATTTTCTTATGTCCAAAGCTCAAAATCTACTGAAGTTTTATTACTATATTGATTGAATAGTTGGTGACATTTGAAATTGAAATACAACTATTGAGAAGAGGAAAGGAATAAGTACTCTATTATTTCAATTAAAAGAGACGGAAAAAAAAAAGAATAATCTTTTTAACATGGTATGGAAGGGTGTAATAGGAGGGTTGACAAAATAAAAGAAATTCCCCCACCCCATAAACCCAAAAAAAAAAGGAAAAAAGTAAAACCCCACTACTAGCCCATTTGGCCGAGCTGAAAAATTAGCTTATTTTGAAAATTGTTTTTTTTTAAAAGTGCTTTTATCAATTTAAATTATGTTTGACTAATTAATTTAAAAGAAGTTCTAAACAAATTAGAGTTTGACCAAACTTTAAAAAACTGCTTCTAAATGTATTTTTTTCAAAAATACTTCTCAAAAAAATACTTTTGGAAAGAATGTTAATCTTCTTTTTTTTTTCGCTTATCCAAAACTACTTTGGCCAAACAGGCTATATGTGCATGATTCAATGTCCACCAAATCCACAACTTTGAGATATTTGTCTTTTACTTTTCAACTCAAATCAAAAGTTTTCAACTGCCAATAAACTTGTAGAATAATAAACAAATGGACCCCTACCCTCGTATTCACACAATCCCAAATGCCAATCTTGTTCTTTTCACTAGAAGTTGACTAAATGAAGTGCATTTGCATTGATTGTTTTAGATTGTTCACGTCTCTTGGTGAGGCAAAAAGAAAAAAACTAGTGAGCTGCTAGATTAGTTGAATATCGATCAAGAAGATTCAAGTACTATAGCAGCTGGTGGTGTCTCTGTAATGGAAAATGGATGATCATGTTCTCCTTCATATGTTACTATCAATACGTTTGGATCATCCAATGCCCTCTCCACATGTTTTCTTGCTGGACATCCTCTTATACTGCTACACTTGTAATATCCCCTGAAATTTTTCACCCCAATATTTATTATTCATATCATGGATTTGAACTACATTTATATTGATTGATTAGTTGATCGATAAGTTTAAAAAGTAATTACCTTGGATGAGGAGAGCCCTTGATAGGTTTTTGGCCATATTTTCTCCAAGAAAAATCATCTGGTGGAATATCTGCCATTTTCATGCTAATTGCAGGGATTCTAACCACTCTTTTGACCTTTGATTTCCTGATATAAAAAAGAAACGCAAGTCCAATCAAATTATAATATTTCAAGAATACAAGTGAAAGGGAATATTTTCAGCTATGGCAATTAATGATATATCTAGGTCGTTGACTTTTACCTTTTCTTGGGGCAATGACAACGACCGGAGGATCCACCGGCGCTGCTGCACTTCACGGCCGAATCATCCATGGAACTGCACTTCCGCTTAAACGACGACGTCGACAGTGACGGCCGACCGGCGGATGAAACCTGAGAAAGATTGGTTATTTGAAAACCGGACGACGTCATCGAGGACGGCTGCAAACTCTCGGTGTCACCGGTCAACGACGAAATGAAAGAATTCGCAGGCGATGGGGTAGCAAAGTTGATTGTGGTCGTTGATTCTTTCCTCTCCAACGTTGACCCATTTTTCACCAGCTGGTGGTTGTGGTGGTGGTGGTTAAGAGGTAACGGAGGCAAACGCTGAATTGGTGTGGGACAATAGATTTTCGAACCGGCTTGTGGGTTTTCGGTTATCTTTTCTTCAACCGGCCGGTTCTGACTGGGCGCCGGTAGACAGAGCAGCTCCGGTTCTTTATGTAGAACCGGAGAACTAGTAGTGGTGATTGGACCCCTGCGGAACCGGGCGTGGCCGGTTCTTGTTCTGTCAAGCAAAGATATGAACTTTTTGAATTTGTTGACCGCTGTATCAGCTGCTGCTAGGTAATCTGGTGAAAAATCTAAAGTGGAGTTAATTTTTATAGTCGGATCTTGAAAGCTCTGTTTTTGCTTTTGTGAATGGTTTTGAGATTGAGATTGAGATTGAGAGAGCAATCTGATTAATTTTTCAACGCTTTGTAAACCAGCGGCAGCTTCTTGCATGGCGTTTTCTTCCATTTTGGATGTGTAAGTATTGTTGTTTCTATAGCTAGAAGTCATTAAATCTACAGCCATATCTACAATACCATCAAACAGAGAGAAGAAAAGAACGGAAAAACCCCAATTTAATAGAGAGAGAGAGAGAGAACGTGAAAGGTGAAAAAGAACAAAGCTAAAGATGACTAATAAAGAAATAGAGAGAAAACAGAGGAAATTAAGGAAAGTGTATTCTATTGTATTGGGAGTCAAACTTTGATGCCTTCTTTTATTTTCTACTATTTTCAATGCAAATGACTGACTTGTCGTTTCTGAATATATTGATAAAACCAATGAGAGATTGACACGTATATTTAGGAGAAAACGGAGAAGATGGCATTGACCAAAGGTTTTTAACCCGCTAACGGGTAAAGCGGTGAAAATGGAAGATGGACGACTTTTTGGTGACTGAGGAAGCTAGAAAGTCAAATGTTAATAATGAAGCATTGGATGAACGATTAAAAGTTGGGTATAAAACGGGTGAGGAAATAAATTGGTACTGGTGTGTATGAATTAGGTTTAGGCATCATGCCAAATTATGTTGAATCGAGTGTGGCTTCTTTCAAGTTTGAATAGAGTCCAACCAACATAATTTCAGGTAGCGTTTCACTGAAATTTTGATTTCTTCAATTTTTTGCACAAGCTGTTTTCAACTAAACATCAACAATAAAGTCTCAGTTGAAAAAAAAAATTGATGGTTGGTTGAAAAACAATTTTTACAAAATAATACTCCCTCTGTTCCAGTTTATGTGAACCTATTTTCTTTTTGGTCTGTTCTAAAAAAAATAAACTATTTCTAAATTTGGTAACAATTTAGCTTAAACTTACAACTTTATCCTTAATGAGAAGGTTTTACATCCACACAAATACTCTGGGCCCATTTGAACTTATTTAGGACCACAAATCCCAAATGTCTTTATTTTTTCCTTAACTTCGTGCCCAGTCAAACATGTTCACATAAATTGAAACGGAGGGAGTAATAATTCCCAAAACTCTTATTCGATTTAGTTATAAAATTAAATTGACTCTGGCTAGAATTTTATTATTCTTTTTTTGAATATGACAGTGGTTGAATGGATATTGAAAAATTTAGGGGGGGGGGG
>MU692885.1:25055-100406 GCA_026770625.1 Nicotiana glauca
CCCGATAATCCAATTAAGTCTATTAGACTTGATAATGCTGCTGAGTTTTCATCCCAAGCATTTAATGATTATTGCTTATCAATTGGGATAAAAGTGGAACATCCTGTAGCTCATGTTCACACTCAAAATGGTCTTGCAGAGTCTTTAATTAAACGTCTGCAATTAATAGCAAGATCGTTACTCATGAAAACGAGACTGCCCACTTCTATTTGGGGTCACGCCATTTTGCATGCAGCAGTGCTAGTTCGTATTAGACCGATAAATTATCATAAATATTCCCCGTTGCAATTAGTTTTGGGTTATGAACCTAATATATCTCATTTAAGAATTTTTGGATGCGCAGTATATGTGCCTGTAGCACCGCCATATCACACCAAAATGGGTCCGCAAAGAAGGATAGGAATATATGTTGGGTTTGAATCGCCCTCCATTATTCGCTACCTCGAAACATTGATAGGAGATTTGTTCACTGCACGATTTGCAGACTGTCGATTCGATGAAACAATTTTCCCAAAATTAGGGGGAGAAGTTGGTGAAACCAAACGGGAAATTTTGTGAAAAAATCCATCATTATCTCATCTTGATCCACGTGCCTCTATTTGTGAAAAAGAGGTGCAAAAAATTATCCATTTGCAGAGAATAGCAAATCAAATGCCAGACGCATTCACGGATTTGAAAAGGATAACAAAATCACATATTCCTGCAGAGAATGTTCCAATCCGTATTGATGTCCCTATTGGACAATCTTCTAGTGTCATAGCTAATGAGTTAAAAGAACGCCTAAAACGTGGCAGACCATTGGGTTCCAAAGATCGAAATCCTAGAAAAAGGAAAACAAATTATCAAAATGACACTACGAAAGAATCTCATGAAGAAATCCACGATTTAATAAATTCTGAGATTCATGAGGAATCCACTGAGCCCGAGACTCAAGAAAATAAGGAACTATCAATAAATCCAATCGATATTGAGACAAATTTGAATCGAGTGGATATAATGGTGGATTATGTCTTTTCATATAATGTTGCATCTAACATTATGCAAGAAAGTGAGGATCTTGAACTTCAATCTGTTGGAGAATATCGACAAAGACTTGATTGGCCAAAATGACAAAAGCAATCCAATCAGAGTTGAATTCACTTACAAAACGTGAAGTTTTTGGGCCTGTAGTCCAAACACCTAATGGTGTTAAGCCTGTTGGCTATAAATGGGTCTTTGTACGCAAGAGAAATGAGAAAAATGAGGTACAAAGATATAAGGCACGCCTTGTTGCACAAGGATTTTCACAAAGGCTTGGTGTCGACTATGAAGAGACATAGTCACCCGTTATGGATGCTATAACATTCCGTTATCTCATTAGTTTTGCTATCCATGAAAAGCTTGACATGCATTTAATGGATGTGGTTACCGCCTACCTTTATGGATCACTTGATAATGAGATACACATGAAAATTCCTGATGGATTTAAAATGCTAAACGCACATAATTCTAAGTCCCGGGAAATGTTTTCAATCAAATTGCAAAGATCTTTGTATGGTCTAAAGCAATCAGGACGAATGTGGTATAATCGTCTTAGTGAGTATTTATTAAAGGAAGGCTATATAAATGATGTCATTTGCCCATGTGTTTTTATAAAGAAAACAACATCGGAATTTGTTGTACTTGCCGTATATGTTGATGACATAAACCTTATTGGAACTCCTATAGAACTCCAAAAGGCAATTGATTATTTAAAGAAGGAATTCGAGATGAAAGATCTCGGAAAGACAAAATTATGTCTTGGTTTACAAATTGAACATTTGGCAAATAGAATTTTGTTCATCAATCTGCCTACATAGAAAAGGTATTGAAACGGTTTTACATGGATAGAGCACATCCATTAAGTACTCCGATGGTTGTTCGATAACTTGATGTGAATAAGGATCCATTCCGACCTCAAGAAGAGAATGAAGAGTTACTTGGTCATGAAGTACCATATCTTAGTGCAATTGGTACACGGATGTATCTTGCCAATACTACAAGGTCTGACATAACTTTTTCAGTTAATGTCTTAGCAAGATATAGCTCTGCTCCTACAAAAGAGACATTGGAATGGAATCAAACACATATTGCGGTATCTAAAAGGGACTACCGATATGGGCTTATTTTATGGCAATAGTAGCAGTCCTGATCTTGTTGGCTATGCTGATGCTGGGTATTTATCTGACCCCCACAAGGCTCGATCTCAAACAGGGTATGTGTTTATCTGTGGAGGCACTGCCATATCTTGGCGATCAACTAAGCAATCAATTGTGGCTACTTCATCTAATCATGCTGAGATAATTGCTATTCATGAAGCAAGTCAAGAGTGTGTGTGGTTAAGGTATGTAATACATCTCATTCGAGATAAATGTCGTTTGAAATGTGACAAACTACCCACGATTTTTGTATAAAAACAATGCAGCATGCATAACTCAATTGAAGGGAGGATTCATAAAAGGAGATAGGACAAAGCACATTTCACCAAAGTTATTTTTCACACATGATCTTCAAAAGAATGGTGAAATCAATGTGCAACAGATTCGTTCAAGTGATAATATGGCTGATTTGTTCACCAAGTCTCTACCGACGTCAACCTTCAAGAAGCTAATACACAAGATTGGGATGCGAAAGCTCAAGGATGTGAGTTGATGCTCTCATCAGGGAGAGTTAATACGCGTTGTACTCTTTTTCCCTTACAAGGTTTTGTCCCACTGGGTTTTTCTTGCAAGGTTTTTAACGAAACAACCAAAAGGCGTATTTCTAAACATGTGTACTCTTTTTCCTCCACTAGAATTTTTCTTTCCCATAAGGTTTTTTCCTAATAAGGTTTTAACGAGTCACATTATCTATAGACATCCAAAGGGGGAGTGTTATGATAAATATCACATTATGTTGGATGTCTACTCTTCTTCCATGATCTTCATCTCAAATGGTTAATGACATATTCCATGACACATGACATATTTTGTATGTTCAATGACATATTCCATGACATATTTTCTTCACTTTTATGCCTATATAAAGGCCTTGTAATAGATAGGAAAATACACACAATTGAAGAAATAAGAATCTCTCTTCCTCTCTTTCTATCTACATCTCTTAGTTTGTTTTTATTTCCTTGTTCCATATTATTACTTTGAGTTATATTTAATAATATTGTAATATTTGTATAGCTATAAGAATATGTTATTAAGAGTAAAATTAAAAGTTTGGAGCTAAAGAGTTTTTAAATATAAAATAGGACCCTCTGTTTTACTTTATATGGTAATGTTTAACTGGACATGTCATGAGATATTTGTGACTATAAAAACATGTAAAATTAAAATATTAAAATTAAAGTTAAACGATTTTCAAATATAAAAATATATTATTGTTTAGAATAGATTTTAAGAAAATAATATTATATAAAATAAAACAAAGAAAGTGTTATTTTTATCACGATCTAAAATTTTACCAAATCGTAATGGTACCTAACACAAATTGTTTGGTAAGCCAATTAATACATGTTACTACTCAAACCGAACATCGTCATTAAAATAAATAAGAAGGTGGACATTAACTCAACTAATTCCAAGAATTGGTGGTACAAGTCATGAGTAACTAAGATTTAAATTACAACATTGGCAAAAAGAAATACAAAAATCTGTTTGGACATTACATAAATAGAAAGACAAGTCATATATTACTATGAATAAGATGATAGTAAATGGCTGGAATGATGTAGTCCTCAATGCATGTCCTCAAACTCCGCAACTTCTTAGCTTCAAACAACTCCACGTAAGGTGTAGAAGCGTAGTATGAGTACAAACGATCACATATATTTAATAAGTATTTTAATTAAACTCTGGAAAGTAGTGACGAAGTTTTAAGTCAAAAGATACTCTTTTAACATAGCATGTGCAGTTCATAAGCAAGAGAAATAAGAAGGGAAAAATACATAGTGAAATGATAAAATAAAAGAAATAACAAGTATATTTCACAAATATAGCCACCAAACCTTTCTCAGTATGTCAAGTTCGTAAAGAAGGAACAATATCTGTGAAACAATATAAGCATTTTATTCAAATCCACATAATAAAAGGGGCAAGTTCAACATATCAAATCAAATGGTACGGCAACATCCTTCATGAATTTTATCTTATCATCACCAAGCATATGTATATATGTCAAATCAAATGACGCGACAAGTTCTTTCGTGCATTTATCTTATCCTCACCAAGCACGGAAACACCCTTCGTGCAATATCACTTTTTCTCACCAAACATATGTATAATGTCACGACCAAAAACTACCAATTTGTCATGATTATTTATGACTCACTTGCTATACAAGCCAAACATAATAAAAGCGGAACATAATAACATAATTTTCGAAATATTACATCTCATGTTTTCTTACGACGTACATAAGAGTATGTCGTAAGTCAATTGATGTAAGTTCAGAATGACATCATATTTGAAAGCACATAAAATAGTTAATCATATTACCTTGGAGTTCACAAATATTTAAGATCATGAACAACAAGTACCAAGAGGGTTGGAAGGCTTAAAAGCTAAACGATTTGAAGAAAATAAGTTTTGTCAAAAGTCGACAAGTTGAGAATGTTATAACATATACTTTTGGGATGAAACTACGGTTCTTAACATGATAAAAAGTTTATTTTATGAGTTATTTTAGTTGTATGATAGTCGTATGTCATCTTTTGTAGTCAAGCGAGTTGTGGAACAAAAATTGACAAAGGTTATCACAAGTCATATTTATAATGTGCCGAAAATTAGGTCAAATGTAGCTGATCTTTTCTCTCAATATAATAGGAATTATGAGATTATCCACCAATCAACATAATATCTACGAGTCTAGTTTTTAACACATTAAGTCGTTCGTCGATATGATATCGTAGTAAAGAGATATTCGTATTTTCGCGAGACTGCGTAAGCAACTCCCATTGGAACCCACTTAGGCGGTGGATGATTCTCCAACCTTCAAAGATAGGGGAAAGACTCATTTGGATTCATTTTTCCACCCAACTGACCCTATACTCTCCCAAAACACTCTTAAAGAAGTCTCGATGATTCTAGAAAGAAAACCAAAGATATGAAGATGAATCAAATAATAGAAATCCTACCATGCTAGTGAGTTTTTTATTTTTCTTGTGGTTGCTGATTTTGGTGTGGTTTTAACTCATGTTGGGGATTGTTTTAAGTAGTATATGTTCTGCAAAATACTCTCCCGAGGGTTTCATATTAAACCCTAAGTGATTTTAGTGTCGAGAAACACGAAGTGCTTTCTAGTTTCTCTTCCTTGTTCTTGTGTTGCATGGGAAGGATACTTTGTACTGAAGTAATCCAAAATTCGAGTTGTTCTATCTGTTTGAAGGTAAGGAACCTCTGACTCTACATGTATTTGGGTTTATCCAAGTTACAGGCAAGTCATTGAAGCTAGAACTTGTGTGATATCGATCAAAAGACTTATTAGTAATGTTGTTGATTTTTGGATTGTTTGGGAGGTATTCTTACAGCATTTTGTGGCTGGAAAATTAATGGAATAACCTGAGTATATTTTGTTGTTATTATCAATATTTTTTTGAATATAAATAAAATGAAAAGAGTTCAAAATATAGTATTATTAGACATGAATCGAGCTTGTCACTCGATGTGTTATTAAGTTGGTTGTGTTCCATATAGCTATTGGTTATTGTTTGGGTTGTTGCTGCAATATAAGATGTGGAAAATATAACAAAATCATGGGAGATGCTATATATTTTATTATAGAATGAGCTTTTAGTTCATTGTACGTTAGTTGTACTTCTCGTAGCTTGATGATAGCATCATTATCGTGATTGTAGATTAAGGTACGACCAGTTGTGTTTGGCATGGTTATTGGGCAGATACCTCCTGGTACGAAATCATAACATTGTGCCTTTACGGTTGTATTTGCCGAACGTGTCGTATAGTTCTCTTATTTGGTTCTCTTTCTATTTTTTGTTATTAAGTTGTTGCTTGTTGGGTGCATGGACTGCATCGTATGTAGCTCTAGTGGCTTTTGGTATGGCCTGCTAGTCGAGCATCTTATACTGGGTGAGATGAGGTTATTGGACCTGAAATTAATGCAATCAGCTTTGGATAAGGTATGTTTAGAGAAGAATGTCACTAGTCAACTTAGAATTTGGCAATGGTTCTTATCGGGCGAGAGAACTCCATGACTTGTTGATTTGATGGCTGGTTATGTGGTCTACACATTCCGTTCATCGTCAGCGGTATAGCAAAGGTTTAGGGGATTGTTTTATTTGACATAGGGTATATTACCGATACTATATTTGGTTATGAGCAACTGTTACCGTCTGGAGGGTCAGCATATTTTGTGCTCCGCGTTCAGAAAAATTGGACCGTGATCGCGATGAAGAATATTTGTTAGGGGTATATTTTGTCCAGAAATTCAGAAATTGCTCATTTTCACTATTTTGAGTTTGGAGCTAGGGAAAAGCCAACTTTGGAGGGGGATATTTACTACTATATTATGGGTAAGTGATTTCTACTTGGATTTTATTATATATATAGTTTTCCTATGGGGTGTTGCGGATGCAGGGTCGGATTTGTGTACCCAATATGGATGGGTTGTGTGAGTTGATTCTTGAGTAGGCCTATAGTTCGCGGTATTTCATTTATCCGGGTGTTGCCAAGATGTATCTGCATTTGAGGCAACACTATTGGTGGAGAATAATAAAGAAAGATATAGTGTGGTATGTTTCTTGGTGTTTGAATTGTCAACAAGTGAAGTCATGCAGTTTGCTTCAGAGACTTGACATAACTGAGTGGATGTGGAAGCGTATTACCATGGATTCGTTGTTTGTCTCCCACAGTTGAAGAAATTCGACATAGTATGGGTTATTGTGGATAGACTGACCAAGTCTACACACTTCATTCTGATTGTGGCTACCTATTATTCAGAGAAGTTAGCTCAGATCTATATTCACAAGATAGTTCATCTTCATGGTGTGCTGGTATCTATTATCTCTGATGAGGCAAGCAGTTCACATCACATTTCTGGAGAGCAGTGTTGCATGAGTTATGTACATAGTTTTAATTAAGTACAACATTTCACCCCGGCCAGTTTGAGCGCACCATTCAGATCTTGGATGATATGTTACGTGCTTGTGTTATGGATTTCGGGATTTATGGGATCAGATTTTACTGCTTGTTGAGTTTTTCTATAATAGCAACTACCAATCGAGTATTTATATGGCTCCTTATGAGGCCTTATATGGGAGGCGGTGTCCTTCTCCAATGGGTTGGTTTGAGCTGGGAGAGGCTAGATTGTTAGGAACTGATTTTGTTCGAGATGCCTTGGACAAAGTCAAGTTGATTTAGGATAGGCTTCGTATAACACAATCTAGGCAAAAGAGTTACGCTTATCATAAGGTTCGTGATGTTGCATGTATGGTGGATGAGAAGGTCTTTCTTATAGTTTCACCCATGAAGGGTGTGATGAGGTTTGCGAAGAAAGGAAAGTTGAGCACTCAGTATATTGGTCCCTTTGAGGTGCTTGAGAGAGCTGGAGAGGTGGCCTACAAGCTTGCATTACCACCTAATCTATTGAGTGTTCACCTAGTGTTTCATGTTTCTATGCTCTGGAAGTGTTATGGTGATCCGTCACATATTTTAGGCTTCAACACGGTTCAGTTAGATACATATTTGACTTTTGATATGGAACCTATGGCCATTTTGGACCCGCATAATCGGAAGTTGAAGGTCAAAGAATATAGCATCAGTGAAGGTGCAATGGAGAGGACAACCACTTAAGGAGGCTACTTGGGAGACTGAACGGGAGATGCAGAGCATATATCCGCACCTATTTGAGACCTCGAGTATGATTCTAGATCCGTTCTAGGAAGAATGTTTGTTTAAAAGTGGGAGAATGTTGCGACTGGGGTGGTCATTTTATGTATTGTTGTATTGTTCCCTAATTTATCGCTTCTTCTATGTTCATTTATGTTTATGTGACTTTTCGGGGCGGTTGGATTTGTTTCAGAAAAGTTTCAGAGTGAAATGTGACACTTAGCCCAAAGGTTGAAGGCTTAAGTTGATTGGAGTTTGTCTTTTGGGAAGACGACTCCAGAATGGAGCTTTGAGGACTCCAATAGCTTCGTATAGTGATTTTGGAGTTAGGCGTATGTCTGGATATTGACTTGGAGGTCAGTAGGTTGATTCGAAGCTTTTGGAAAAAGTTGGAAAGTTGAAGGTTAGAAAGGTTGGGAGGTTTGATCGAGAGTTGACTTTGGTGATACTGGGTCCAGATTTTTGTTCCGGGAGTTGGAGTAGGTTTGTTGTGTCATTTATGACTTGTGTGCAAACTGTGGGGTGCAATTCGTAGTTTGATATTGTTTAACGTGATTTGAGTCTTCGACTAAGTTTATATCATATGTTAAGACTTTTTAGTATATTTGGATGGGGTTGAATGGCCTCGATGCGATTCAGATGATGTGAAAACCAAGTTTGGACTTAGTAAAAAGGCTGAACAATTTTAAGTTCTGGTGCAATCACACCTATGGGGATTTGGTCACAGGTGAAACGGTCAGACCACCATAGGTACAAAATATGCTTGGGCTGGGGAAATGCATAGGTGCGAATGTTGGTCCGTATCTGCGAGCTCCCAGATGCGGGATGTAGAGTGTAGAAGCGAAGTGGAGTGTGGTTATGGTTTTTCGCAAATGTGGATGTTAGGGCGCAAATGCACGTGCGTAGAAGCGCAAATGTGAGCACATGAGCAGATATTGGCTGGACGGTCTGTGACCGCATATATGTCAACTTTTTGGCAGATGCAGTTAAGTGACCACATGTGCGAATTGACTGGCAGTGATACATTTTGAAGAGTTTCATAGTTTTCTCATTTGGAGAGTCTTGGGAGTCGGCTAAGGGCGATTTTTGAGAAGGATTTGGATACAATTGAAGAGTTAAGTGAAGATTCATCACTTTTATTGACAAAAATTGATTACCCATTGACTATTACACTTAGGCTATGTTGTTGGAGAGTGAAATTTGATGATTTGTGGTTCGATTCATGGATGAAATTAGTATGGTTGGACTCGTAATTGAATGATTGTTCGGAATTTGTGAATTTTATGGGGTTCTGAGGTGTAGGCCCGAGGTTTGTTTTTTGGGTTGACTTTGCGTATTTGATTCAAGACCTTAGCTTTATCTTATGGAATTGTTTCCTATGGATATTATTGATGGTACTAAGTTGTTTATGACTATATTTAAGTCGTTCGGAGGTTGATTCGCGAGGCAAGGGCTTGTTGGAGTATTGGGTTGCGCGCTTTGAGGTACGCAACACATAAAAACTTGGATTTGAGGGTATTTAACCCCAAGAACTATGTTATATGAAATATATTATGGTCACGTGCGCATTAGATGACATGTATGTGTACGTACCACTGTGTCCATGGTTTGAGAAAACCTTTTAGGCTATATTTTGCTATCATATCTTGTTATTCCCGCATTTTCCCTACTTGTTTGATCATTTGAATTATGATTCATGTTAGACATCATGTTTATGCTAATGTTATTTGTTTGAGACTTGATAGGGCAATTCTTGATGTTTCAGAGTTATGTGCCTTATTTGACTATGGTTTGAGCTCGTCATTGCTTTCAGCACAAGGTTAGTGTTATTACTTATTGAGTATATGAAGTTGGTTGTACTCATACGCAGATCCAGGTACATCTAGTCGAGGTGATTTCTAGACTTGAGTTGTTACCAGCCTTTGGGAGACTACGAGATAGGTGTTATGTCGTCAGCAGTCCTTGAAGTTCCCTTCAGTTATTTCTATCTTTACTTTATATTTTTCGGACGGTTGTATTAAAGAAATTTGCTTATATCTTGTTATTCGTTAGTGCTCGTGTACTTGTTGACACCAGACTTTAGGGATGGTTGTAGCAGTTCTATCATTATTTTCTCAGATATTTCATGTTATTTTTTTCCCCGTTGAGTTATTGAACAATGTTTATTTGATTTTATTGTTAATATTTGACTGCTAGCTTATCTATTGGGTTGGGGTTAGGTACCATCATGACTAGTATGTGGGTTGTGACATATCTTCGTCTATTTTAATCTCTCTCAATCCTCTTCCTCCATGCGCTAGTTTTCTTTCTCTTTTCTTTTTCTCCCTCTTACGTACGATTTACACTTATACCAGAACTAATAGTACAACATTTTTTCTACCTTGCCTCTGATCTGTCCATAGCAATTAGCAGCCTCCATCCAACAATTGGATCTAAAATCATAGTTTTGACCAACTTCTTTTTTGTTTTTCAAAAATACGTCCGAAATCAATTATAACCTCAGTAATGATAGCTTTGTTGCTTTACCGATTCTTAACCACACTTATTTGACATATCCAATGCACATGTTAGGACTTTGTTTTTAAATCGCAATGACTTTAATAAAATCAAAAAAAGAAAAGAAACAGGAATAAGCAGAAAATGCAGTATGCAATCTGTGTATCCAAGTGGACAGAGTATTGCAAGGACAAAATCGAACATACATGTGATAGAGATGTTTATCTTACCACATCTGAAGAGGTGTTGAGTTGAGTGACGATGCAACTGGCAAATAGCAGCAATGCATATTGTGTGGAAGGCTTGTTAAAAGAAAGAAGGTAATAGTTAGAGAGGTATCAGGACGCAACCTTTCTAGAGAGGTTTCATCTTGTTCATTTTTTTCTTTTAAATTTAAATAGAGAAAAAGGGCAAAAAATCATAAGAAAAAGAAAATACGTATTTTGATCATTGAGGCTATCACATCATTGGGCCGATTACTTCAAAAGTTTTTAGTAGTTTATTTCGCCAAGCTTCTAAAATCTAATTTATTTTGAAAAATACAGCTAGTTTGTGTTTAATTAATTAATTTGAAAAGCGTTCTTAAGCAACAATTAGAATTTGGCTAAGCCTTTTAAAATGTTATTCTAAAAAGTGATTTTCAAAAAAATATTTTTGGAAAGAATTTTTTCTATTTCTCAAAAACAACTTCTGCTCTACTCGAAAAAGATTTTTACCTCTAAAAGCTCAGCCAAATACTTTAACTTTGGAGAAAATTATTTTTTTCCAAAAGAAATTTGACCAAACAAACTATAAGTGGTGTGAACATTTTATGACCATTTGCCTCCCCACCCCACCTCACCCCACGCCCACCTGCCCAAACGCAATGCAGGATGGCATTGTTTTTTATACTTGTGGAAAAAGTTTGAAAGTTAAAGAAAAGTTCCTCTTATCACCACATGAATCATGGATTTTGGACCACATATATTGTTTGAGAAAATAATTGCAAAATCAATTAATAATAAATTAATAGGATAAATTTTAGTTGAACTTAATAAATTCTAGACCAAATAAAACAAGACTCTTGTATGCCTTGTTGAGTTTCGGAATATTAAATAGTAAACTTAATATGTTATGATGGACAAAATATGTAATATCATAAATGTATAATAAATGCAAGAAATGACAAGGGTTATAGTGTAAAGGAATTGTCACCTAATGATTATGTGATTGAGTGTTTCCTTTCTCTGACGACGTGGAAAGGTAAGCTGTCAATATGAGTATGAGATCTTGAGATTTATGGATAAATATTGAACAATATGTGCTTGAATAAAATGAATAAGACAACTCTTTCGTGTATTCTTCTCTCAACTTTACAATATGTCTCAGTTCTCAAAAAGGTAGATCCAATTTTTGGTCCCCATCTCTTCCTATGTATAAGGGCCATTTCCTAAAAAAAACCCTAAAAAGTACATCATAAAGAATATCCAAAGGAATATTCTTCCTGTGTATTTCTGAGTTTAAGTTATCGTTACTATCCTATCTCAGTTTCGCGCTTCTAGTCGACGGCTCTCAGTCGTTGTATCGTGGTCGACCCCGTCCTATGTCTTGCTTATCCGTTACCGTGGTTACTAAATTTGGATCTATACAGTTAGTCCCTCCGCTTGTTGAGGTCGTAGCTCTGCACGTCCTCGGTAAGCGGATATCATTCGCTTCCGTTGTGGGAGAATTTCGCTATTAAATTACGCCGGGTCGACTATGATCGAGAGAACGACACAACCTGCGGAACCCTGATTGGTGTGGTTATCAAGATGTGACATCACTACCACGCACATCATCATTACACATCTTCCTGAGACATTGTCTGTGTGCTTGTCGCTTTGGTTTTAGCGCCATTTACAGTCCTCTGCTTCGATTCTCGTGCCATTCAGCACTATAAATAGGTGAGTGTTTTATTTTTTTAGAAATATTTTCTATTTCTTTCCTTATGTGTAAATTATTCTCCTTTGATCACCTTTCTGAGTTCTTAGCTCCGTTTCTACGATTCTGCTTCCCATCTTCCTGTTTATTCACCGTCTCTCCCTTTAGGTTTACTAGCACACCCTCTGTTATCAAGATGTCCCAAACCTTTCGTGCACACGATGGCGTTTTCGATGCCACTCCTTTGTTAGTGGCCCCCTTTCCGGTGGTGAGGACAAGTGACTGAGGAGGGTGATAGTTTCCCTACCGTATAAGAGATACTCCCTAGAAACCCTTTGTCTAGGAACGATTTCCATAAAAAACCTGCTCCTTCTCCCATTCTGGTGATCTCTGAAACTGGGCCATCTCAGATAGATGAACTCCGGTCTACATACCATATTCCTCCTCATATCCAGATGGTTCCAGCTGGGGAAGGGGATATCGTAGGGGTCCATAGACCTGGATATTGTGTTTTTTATGTGTATCATTTCGTTATTGGTCATACCCTCCCTCTTTTTCCGCTGGCGGAAGAGTTCTGTTGGTTTTACGAAGTCTGCCCAGCACAACTATCTCTGTACTTGTATAAAATCTTTCTGATGCTGACGAAGTATGAGGAGTTAGCTAGGTGTGAGGTTGATATCCGCCACATTTTACATTTATTTTCCCCGAGCTTTCATAGAAGTACCATGATACATCTACGACATTGCAGTACTAGAGGGTTGGTGGTTGGAACGGATGACAGGGCGAGCCAAATTTTTTGGCATAAGTATTGTTTCATCAAAACGGAGCACTTAGTGTCGGACCCTGTTGGATTTCCTGGGAAGTGGAATCATAAACGTAGGTGTCGATGACGTACGCTTGTTATCTACGTTTGTTCTTTCTAATTTTTATTCATCAATGATTTTTCTGTGCATCTGAGAGGCGTGCACTTAATCCCGTCATCGGCATTATGGATTGGATAACTCGTGTGCTACCTTACATGGTAGGGATTCGAGATTTGGCCGTTTTCTTCAAACGCTTTCGACCAAAGGTTCCATCTGGTAAGTGTTACTTTTTGCTCCGACCTTTGGTTGTTTGCTATCATTTATTAATACAGCCTCTTTATGGTGATAAGCCGACATATTTCAAAAAAGAAGGCTCCAATCCCAACATTTCGCCAGACCATTGCATCGGCGTGGATGCAATTTACTTTAGCCGAGTTTATCCATGAAGGTCGTACTCAGACTTTGCCAACAAGGGACCCTCCTCGGGATGTCACTGTATGGGATGAGATCTCTTCCCGACCTACCTACCACCTTGTAGATAAGTCTTCCAACGGAGAAGAATTGATGTCAAGAAAGAGGAGAAGTGTGGAGCGTGGGAAGGTCATCGTCACCGGCATTCAAAAGAGGAAAATTATTGCTTCGACAGTGGCGTCTTCACCTAGGTCAGGCACATGGGCCATTTTTATGGCGGGCGCCATTTTGGCGGGGAGGTCCCTTAAGACCGAAGAGCCATGTCAAGGTGGGGACCTGTACGATCTACTAAAGGTGGCACGTCATCTGCTGTCGGAGGGGATGGGGCAATGCTTGCGGATGACGATGGTTCAGAGTTGGACATCGATCCTAAAGATGTGCGGGCCTTCTTGGAGAGAAATACATGTATGAAAGTAAGGACGGAGGGTCCTAACTGACACGTAGTCATTCCCGTGGATTACGACCTTTTGGCAAACTACGAGCAGGTAGTGTCGACATTTGCCCCTTTGTGCGCTGCTTCCGAGAACACAACGCTTCAGGCGATGAGTGATGTGGAGCTATCGCGAAGTATTTCTAGCATGGCTTTGTGGGTAAGTGTTTTCTCTCTTTTTATTTGGACTTGTTTTGTATGCGTAATCTACTTAAGCCGGCTTTCTTTCTTCTGCATGTCAGACTCTTATCATGGAGATTGAGCGCGATTGGAGGAATGAACGAAGGACGTCCGTTTTTGGGAAGGTGGCCTCTAAGTACAAAGAGTATTACACTAAGCACCGTGCATTGGCTAACGTCTTCACTCAAGATAGCAATTTTCAGCTGTTTCGCGACCGGCTTAAGCAGAAAGAGTTGGCACAAAAGATTGAAGAGTTGAAAGAACGGGATGATTAGCTGATGAGGGCCATCGATCAATGGAGTGAATTTGAGGTGGACCTTAAGTCCAAGGATGATGAGCTCGAGGTGAGCAAGGGGATGATGGCTGAGAATGCCGACCTTCAGGCACGGGTGGCCATATTGACTGCCGAGCATGGGTTAAGAGAGGCGGGGGCTGTCGATTTGAGGGGTGAATTAAGTGTTAAGGTTGATGAATTGTCTGGTGCTGAAAAGGGCTAGGTGACTGTCGTATCTGAAGTAGTGGCTCTGGAATATGCCCTCCATGTTTGTAGGTCTGAAGGGGACAATGAGGCGGAGACATCAGCGCTCAAGGTAGTGAGATTAGAAGAATGGAACAAAGATCTAGAGATGGAGTTGTCCGTGTTGAACGAACATGTTATTGCTTTGAAGGCAGAGGAAATGCGATGGCAGTCGCAACCCTACACATCTCATACCCCAGTTGATCCCGTCATGCCGCGGGAGTTGTATAAGATATGGGTTCATGTCGAGGCTCAACTTGATATGTACAAGTCCCTGTAGGGTAACAGGAAGGTTTTCGAGGAAAATCTCGAGGATGTACATGTAAAGCACATGTGGATCGTGAGGCCTGGAGTTATGATCCCGTTACACCTGGCGGGGACGATGTCGATGATGATGATGTGGACAGGCTCGCCTCCGATTCTTGGTATAATGAGGAGTATGTCGCTGGAAATGATGCGGCGTAGGGCTGCTGTAATTATTTTGTTTTTGCTTTGCTATTTTGTGAGGGCATCTTCGAGCCCTTTGTTAAAAACTTTGTAATATATCAGTTGTAATGGAATGATTACCTTTTTGCTATGTACCTTCAAATTATTAATTTTTTTTTGCTGTGAAGGGGTTTCTGGATTTTTGGCCCCCTGTGTACTGTTTTAGCATGGTTGATTGTAGATCTTAGTAACTTAAGCAAGGTCGAATATTAAATGATTCGAGCGAGGTCGAATGTTAAGTAATTCGAGCGAGGTCGAATATTAAGTAATTCGAGCAAGGTCGAATGTTAAGTAATTCGAGCGAGGTTGAATATTAAATAATTTGAGCAAGGTCGAATGTTAAGTGATTCGAACAAGGTTGAATGTTAAGTGATTCGAGCGAGGTCGAATGTTAAGTAATTCGAGCTAGGTCAATGTTAAGTAATTCGAGTGAGGTCAAATATTTTCTGATTCGAACGAGGTCGAATGTTAAGTGATTCGAGCGAGGTCGAATGTTAAGGGATTCGAGCGAGGTCGAATGTTTTCTGAATCAAATGAGGTCGAATGTTAAGTTATTCGAGCGAGGTCGAATGTTAAGTAGTTTGGGCGGGGTCGAATGTTAAGTGATTAGAGCGAGGTCGAATGTTAAGTAATTCGAGTGAGGTCGAATGTTAAGTATTCGAGTGAGGTTGAATTTTTTCTTTTGGCGATGGACTTTGGCCGTAAGGGTGTTATTTTGAGTTAAGGTCAAAATGTTAACCCGTTGTAATTCGAGCGAGGTTTAAGAAATTCGAGCGAGGATGAATTTTTTCTTTTGGCGATGGCCTTTGGTCGTAAGGGTGTTATTTCGAGTTAAGGTCGAAATGTTAACCCGTTGTAATTTGAGTTAGGTCAAATGTTAAGAAATTTGAGCGAGGTCGAATTTTTTCTTTTGAAGATGTCCTTTGGTCGTAGGGGTGTTATTTCGAGTTAAGGTCGAAATGTTAACCCGTTGTAATTCGAGTGAGGTCGAATGTTATGAAATTCGAGCGAGGTCGAATTTTTTCTTTTGGCGATGGCCTTTGGCCGTAGGATGTTATTTTGAGTTAAGGTCGAAATGTTAACCCGTTGTAATTTGAGTAAGGTCGAATGTTAAGAAATTTGAGCGAGGTCGAATTTTTTCTTTTGGCGATGGCCTTTGGCCATAGGGGGTGTTATTTCGAGTTAAGGTCGAAATGTTAACCTGTTGTAATTCGAGCGAGTTGAATGTTAAAAAAAATGACGGAGAGTAAAATGTTGCTTTATTTCACTTCATTGGAGAATATCTTGGTGGATTACAAAATTCTGCTTTATTCCATTCACCGGGGGTACTATACATGTCTGTTTCATACATATATTGGAGAAGTTTCCATGTATCTAGTCCCTTCACCGTTTGGCCCGGAGAGGTTATCGGGAGGTGGGGCGATGAATTACACTTTGAACTTCGAGACTCCCCCTCATCGCTCGTTAAAAAACCTCCCCGAGAAAATCCAATTGGGACAAAACCCATGTGAGGGAAAAAGAGTATGACTTGAGGGGCGTCCTTTTTTTAGAAATTGAAGTATTTGAGGTGGGCGACATTCCAATTGTTTTGTAGTAATTTTCCTTCCATTATTTCTAATTGGAATGCTCTTTTGCTTGCTGCTGTAGTGATTTTGTATGTCCCGTCCCAATTGGTTGCTAATTTGCCTTCCTTCGGATCTTTGCTTTCTAGTGTTTTGGCTTTGAGAACATAGTCTCCGACTTTGAGTGGTCGTACTTTGACCTTTTTGTTATAGTACCTTTTTACCTGTTGTTTTTACGCTATCATTCTTATGTAAGCCATGTCTCTTCATTTTTCTGTCTTGTCGAGGTCTTGTTTTCTGTTCTCGTCGTTGTTCTGTCCACTTTCATTAGAGTACCTTAGGCCGGGCTCTCCGACCTTAACATGTGTCTTTGTTTCAGTCCCGTAGACTAGTGAATATGGCATTTTGCTCGTGATTGTTTTTGGCATAGTACAGTAGGCCCATAGTACCTCTGGTAGCAACTCCGACCATAATCCTTTCACATTCTCGAGCTTTTTCTTTAAAAATGTTCAATATTGTCTTGTTGGAGTATTCGGCCTGACCGTTGCCTGCGGGATGGTATGGTGTGGAGAATATTCTCTTGATGTGCCATTTTTCAAAGAACTCGATGGTCTTTTTCTCGATGAATTAGGGCCCATAGTCTAAGCTGATTTCTTTAGGGATGCTGAAAAGGCATATGATATTCTTCCATATGAATATGATGATTTCCTGTTCGCGTATTTGGGTGAACACGCCTGCTTCCACCCAGTTAGAAAAGTAGTAAGTTAAAACTAAAAGGAAATGTATCTTACCTTGCCCTGTTGGGAGGGGTCTGACAATGTCCATTCCCCATTTGATGAACGGCCATAGCGAAGTAACAAAGTGGAGGTGTTCGCCCGCTTGATGTATCATAAGTGCATATTTTTGGCACTATTCACATCTTTTGACATAATATATGACTTCCTTTTTCATGGTAGGCCAATATTATCCCTCTCGAATAAGGCACCTGATGAGGGCTCTGTTGCCCGTATGGGCATCGCAATAACCTTCACGTACTTCTGCGAGCATGCGCCTTGTCTGATTCGGCCCTAGGCTTTTAGCCAAGGGGCCTCCGAACGTTCTCTTATATAGGTGGTGATTTAAGATGTTGTACCTGGCCACTTGCATTCAAAGCTTTTTGGCTTCTTTTTTGTCTTGAGGGAGTACTCCCTCCTGGATATAATGTCATGATGCGTTTGCTCCAGTCCCAAGTCAAATTTATGGAATGTAGCTCAAGTTGGTCTATTGACGAATGGAGGGGGGTGACCACATTCTCCTTGGTGATATTTTTGGTTGCTGCTGCCAGTTTGGCGAGGACATATGCTTCAATATTTTGCGCCAGAGGTATCTGGTCGAGTCGACATTCATCGAATTCTGGTATATTTTATGAATTTCTTCTTAACATTTTTGTATCCTTTGCTCCTTGATTAGAATTCCTGTAACTTGGTTGATGAAATATTATGAGTTGCATCTGAGGACGACTTGTCGTGCTCCATATTTGAGAGCTAGTTTAATCCTGCAATTACGGCCTCATACTCGGCCTAATTGTTAGTCATTTTGGGTCACTGTATGGATTGGCGAATAACTTCGCCTGTTGGGACTTCAAGTATGAGTCTGAGTCTAGATCTCGATGCATTAGATGCGCCATCAGTGTAAAGGACCTTGAGGTCAGGTTGCCCAAGAGAGGTACGAAGTGTTTCCTGCTCGACCCCGGATAATATTTTGGCACTAAAGTCAGCGAGTACCTGCGACTTTGTCACTGTTCGCGGATGATACATTATATTATGCTCACTCAATTCCATGGCCCACTTGGCCAATCTTCCTAACAATTCGGGTTTCTGTAGGATGCTTTGAAGGGGGAAAGTTGTCACTACCGATATGGGATGGCATTGAAAATATGGTCTAAGCTTTCATAAAGCTATGACTAGTGCCAGAGCCAGTTTTTTGAGGTGGGGCTACCTCGTTTTGGTATCGACCTGGATTTTACTAATATAATAAATCAGAGATTGTGTACCATTGTTTTCATTGACCAATACTATGCTTATCGCGACTTTTGAGACGGCCAGGTAGACTAGGAGGCGTTCGCCAGGTTCTGCTTTAGCGAGCAGTATGGGCGAGGACAAGTATGTCTTTAGTTTTCTCAAGGCCTCGATGCATTTTAAATTCCGCTGGAGCCCGTTGTCTTTTTTTAGCATATTGAAAAACTTGTGGCATCTATTAGATGACCGTGATATGAATCTCGACAGGGAAGCTATTTGGCCAGTCAGATTTTGCACCTATTTTTTGATGGTTAATACCTCAGGTATTCCTTCGATGGCCTTGATCTGGTCTGGATTGATTTCGATGCCTTTTTGTGATACCAAAAAACTAAAAAATTTGCCTGAGGTTATACTGAAAGTGCATTTTTCGGGATTTAGTTTCATACCGTACCATCTTAGTATGTTAAAGGCCTATTTATGGTGGTCAATTTGGTCTTCTTTCCTTTTCGATTTGACCAACATGTTGTCGATGTAAACTTACATTGTTTTGTCGAGTTGGTCTTTAAACATCTTGGTGACCAACCTTTGATACGTGCCCCCTGTGTTCTTTAGACCGAATGGCATAACTTTGTAACAGTACATTCCCTGATGGATGATAAAAGTAGTTTTCTCCTGGTCCTCCTCCTCCGTGAGGATTTGGTTATAACCCGAGTAGGAATCCAAAAAGCTTAGCAGTTCATGCCCTGTTGTTGCATTGATGAGTTGGTCGATGTGAGGTAGGGGAAAAGAGTCTTTCGGGCATGCTTTGTTTAGATCTGTGAAATCTACACATATCTGCTGTTTCCCTTTTTTCTTTTTTACCATGACCACATTGGCAACCCATTGGGGATATTTTGACTCTCGGATAGAACCGTTGACGAGTAGGTTATATACTTCATCGCTGACTGCCTCGTTAATTGTGGCCTTAAATTTTCTCCTTATTTTCCGCACTGGTAGATAGAGCGGGTCGACATTCAACTTGTGCGTAGCGATGAATTTCAGGATGCCCGCACATCTGAGTGGGAGAAGGCAAACAAGTCGGCATTATCAACTAAGAAATTATGAAATTTACTGGGTCTGAGAGATTGTGCCCGATGTAAGCCTTTTTTGTGCTGTCGATGTTGTTTAGTTGGACGAGATCAAGATCTTCTATCGTCAACTCAGCGGCTTCCACGATGTCAGGTTCTTTGATAACATCTGTCTGCGCATCGGATTTGGTTCCCGACATCGCTAATTGCTATGCTTCCATATTTTCTCCCTTTAGTTGTTGGGTGTGTGCGCAATCCGGGGCGATACGATAGCATTCTTGATCAGTGCATTGTTCGCCCCGGATGCTGAATATTCCCCATGGAGTAGGAAACTTGATTACTTGATATAGGTTTGACGGGATAGCCCTCATGGTGTGAATCTATGGTCGTCCTATGATGGCGTTGTAAGCTGTATCTTGGTTCATGATATGAAACGTTGCAGGTGCCCTTGGTTCAGGATTCTTACTACCTCTTGCCTCAGACCTATGTAGTCCTTGGCTTTGTGACCCCGCTCTTAGTAAAATACACAGAGGACGTTCGACTTCCGAGTGTTTAGGTCAGACTTCATCTTTGTGGCCATTTCACCTTCGTGCCGAGCTTCTCTAGTGTGTATGCTATTTCTGAAGGGGAAACACAAAAAATGTGAGTGGATAAGAGGGGAGGCATGCCTCTTTCGTTTTGTTGAGTCCCTGTGTGCGGCCTAGGTAGCCCTTCCGTATGTTGAGGAGGTGGTGGGACGGCTGTTCTGATGTAGGGATGATGTCTTTCTCGTCTGAGACAGGGACCCAACTGATTCTTTTGACCGTCATTTCAACGATCTTTCCTTGATTCTGCTTGAACTAACTTCAGCCGTTAGGTCGAACTATTGAGGTCGTCCTCGTCGGCTCTCACCTTAGCGCAATAGGCATTGCGGATTCTTCTCAAGTAGTAGGAGGATATTTCATGAGCCTACTTAATAGTTTTCTGGTTGCTCTCGATCCGTTCCTGGTCAAATCGTTCTGGAAGGCTGCTAGCGCCATCCCTTCTGATACATTTGGTAGGCTTATTCTCACCCAGTTAAACCAAGCGAGGAAGTCCCCGAGCCCCTCGCTAGGTGATTGCCTAATGGCGAATATGTCCTTCACCCTGGCTTCCGCCTTTTTAGCCCCTGCATAAGCAGTGACAAACTTGTTGTCCATTTCCTCGAACGTTACTATTGACCACGCCGGCAGTTGTGAGTACTAGGTTAGGACTCCCCTGGGGTTTCGCCGAACTATTTCAGTAGCATTGATGGTACTTGCTCCTTCGAAAGATCATTGCCTTTCAACACTATGGCGTAGTGGATGATATGATCTTCTGGGTCTACAGTGCCATCGTATATCGTTAGGTAGGATGTCATTTTGAAGGAATTAGGAATGGCATGGGTAGCTGCTTCCTCGCTATATGGTTTTTCGATTAATCGACAAACGTCTCATTTCGGTAGCAACTTTGGGGCGCCCGGTATCTTATCGACCCTTTCTTGATGCTCCTTCATCTGATCACGGAGTGCCTTGTTTTCGTTTTCCGTATCTTTCATTTTCTTTACAATGGCTGCGAGTGCATCATTACCTGCATTAACAGTGTTGTAAGTGTTACCTGTTTGGGGGATAGGCTGTTCGCCAGTGGTTGTTGTGATATCTACTATGCGGTGTTTCTGTTCTCCTTTTGGACGGGTTTGTCGAGTATGTTATTTAGAGTGCTTGTCAACCACTCTTCCAGTAGTTTTTTCACTGCCAGTGGTGCTTCCTTAGTTGTTGATGTGGAGGCTCCCCATTCGCGTGAAGCTACGATTTCGCGTGTGGGAGGTGAAGCACTCCGCCTGGGCGTAGCATTTGGTGTCACGTTCTCGTTGTCTTCCCTACCATCTTCATTGATGGTGTTCAAGATATTGGTAGTGACACCTTCTATCGCTTTCAACCTCGCATCTCCTTTTCCTGCCATTGTTAGTTTGTCCAAACAAGGAAGAGATGTCTTTTTTTTTTGATCTAGAAAGAACTATAGTTACAACTAAAAACTCGGTAAACGCCAAATTATTTGAGCAAATAATTGCTGAACTAATTAATAATAAATTAACAAGGTGAATCTGAGTTGAACTTAATAAATCCTAGATCAAATAAAATAAGACTCTTGTATGTTAAGTCAAGTTTCGGAATATTAAATAGTGAACTTAATATATATGCTATGATTGATAAAATATATAATATCATAAATATATAATAAATGCAAGAAATGACAAGGGTCATAGTGTAAAGGAATTGTCACCCAATGATTGTGTGATTGGGTGTTTCCTTTCTCTGACGGCGTGGAAAGGTAAGCAGTCAATATGAGTATGGGATCTTGAGATTTATGGATAAAGATTGAACAATATGTACTTGAATAAAATGAATAAGACAACTCTTTCGTGTATTCTTCTCTCAACTTTACAATATGTCTCAGTTCTCGAAAAGGCATACCAACCAAAGTTGATTGGAAATTACCGACCAACTTTGGTCGGTCAATTAAATTTTAAAAAAAAATTGGCGAAAAATCCGACCAAAAGTTGGTCAGTATTTTAACTATGTAATTAAAAAATACACCATCTGGGAATCGAACCGGGGTCTGTACTGTGGCAGGATACTATTCTGCCTGTAGACCATTGGTGCATTTTGTTTTAAGACTATCTTTTATTTCATTTATACTCTTTAATTATATTTTCACACGAAAATAATCGACCAAAGTTAATCAATTTAATTAAAAAATAAAATTATAGATCGAATTCGGTCGGTTTTTTAAATGACCGGCCGAATTAACCGGCCGGTCGGTTTTTTTAATATTAATTTAATTTATTTTAAATGAAAAACCAACCAAAGTTGGTCGGTTTCATAAAAAAATTAAAAATTAAAATAATTTAAAAAACTGATCAACTCTTGTCGGTGTTTTGATCGGTATTTTGACCGACCAAAATTAATCGGTCGACCTTGATCGGTTTTTATGAAATTTCTAGTAGTGAATTTCAATGAAAAATATGTTTCAAGCACTCTTCTATAAGAACTTAACTTTTGGAAAGAAGAGATTGCTTGAAATTCTTTAAAAATCCTTGAAGCCGATTCGCCCTCTTTTGGGGATGGTGACAATCCAAAACCTATATTTTTAAAACTAAGAAGAGTTTAATCTTACGGGCACATGACAATGAATAGACCACCTATCCATGTCGGAGATGCAACATATATTCTCTATTCTGATTTGGATCGTACCATCAGATTATACAATTTCAAACTAAATTATCAACAAGTTGAGACATATAATATACCATCCTATTTCGCTATTATTAATTCTTTTCATTTAATTTTTTTATGACTTACTTTTTATCTAATCTCTTCTTTTTGATTGATTGATATTTTAGTGATACAAGTTTAATTAATAGGAAGAAATTTTTCATCTTAAAGAGGAATTTAAGAATTAGAAAGTGAAACTATGTGCTTCACTTTAAAGGAACTTTAAGAGAACAAACAAAACAAAGCAATGGTCGTCGTACTCTAAAGTCTAAATCTCTAGAACTGTGGTTAGAACAAATTCAAAAAAATATTTTAAAAAAAGACTGAAGGAAAAGTTGTTGGAAAACTGGTCTTACATTAATTAAAATATTTATTTATATTTCGGTTCTATGCTAGTTTATAAACGTAGCCCAATTATAAATGAGATAATAAGAATTGAGTCATGCACTTTATGTGCTTGATGGGTTTATTGATTTGGTAAGTTTAGGCTTAGCCTAGTGAGACCCATAACGTGAAAGCGCACTACGGTTTCAATATTGGTAGCTAGGTCCCCTCTCTTTACATTATATAAACACACTTTTGTCTTCTCTTATGATCATATTAAGAGAGTGACACATAAGTGATTGACTCTACCATCACGAGTAGGGGTGTTCATGGTTCGATTTGGATCGGTTTTTCCCTAAAAAGCAATCAAACCAAGTAAGTCAGTTTTTCAAATATTAGAACCAAACCAAACCAATTAAATCGATTTTTTTCGATTTAGTTTATGTCGGTTTTTCCGTTTTTCGGTTATTTGTCGGGTTTTTCTTAAATATAAGACATACACTACCAAACACATATTCGGACGATCATATTTTTAATGTAACACCATCAATTCAACAGCACTTTAAGAAATCTATTATTTACCAAGATATATTAATGATAATTGAATCAAATAGTGATGAATAATTTAAGGACTCAATTAAAAATATATTATTTTTAATACGAAATGAATTCTTACACTAAACAAAAGAAAACTATCAATCAAACTAGAATGTAAAGGTAAAGAACTATATTTAAAGTGCAAACTATTAACATTTACCATAATTTTTTTGAAACTTTGTGTAACAATATGCATATTTATATGTTTAATAATAAATTTGAAATAGCTACTCCTTTAGTCGGTTTGGTTCAGTTTTTTTCTGATTAAAACCAAAACCAAACCAAATTTGATCGATTTTTAAAATTCAAAACCAAAACCAAACCAAAAAGTATCGGTTTTTTTGGTCGGTTTGGTTTGATTTTTGGTTTGGTTCGATTTTTCGGTTTTTTATAAACATCCCTAATCACGAGGAATGGTAACAGAGAAGAAGATCTAGTCCATTTACAGTTCGTCATGGCTCACACAAGTACATCGTTCGATCGTACTATTCTTTATCTATTTAATGGTACATTTTCATGTTCGATCTAGGGATTTATTATATTAGATTATCTAAAATGTAGTATAGCATAAAAATGATGCAGGATCAAAATACTATGATAAGTAGATATAAGGGTTCTGCAACCCCGGATTTGATTGTCATAATTCCATGTTAATTTCTTTTTTTTTTAAATTTGGATGGGATCTTAGGGATTTTGATTCTCTCATTCAGATTTTCGATTTGGTTGTGGTTCATCTTCTAACTCATCAAATTGAAAGAATTATTATATTTTTTTTTAGGATAATATGAAAAACCCACTTGGAATTCACTTTAAATCTTGAATTATTGATGGAGTTAATTAAATCTTAAACTTAATTCTCAAAAAGAGAGAGACATTATTTTGGAGGCAAAAGGTTGTTGGAACGATTGGGAGCATCGGATCGCAATATTTACTTCTGCCTTTCCGTAGTTTGTACTTTTTATGCTTTCAACTATTAACATGATTTTTAACATGACTACAAATAGCTAAACTCCTTACCTAGTGTTATGATTAGAGTTGTCAATATGAACCGGGCCGGGCTAGTCCAGCCTAGCCCATGTAGGCTTTAACAATTGATGGGTTGGGCTGGGCTAACCCACCATTTTGATGGGCCTTATAACCCCGGCCCTATGTGGGTTGCGGACCCCCACGGGCTGGCCCATCATTTTTAAAAATATAATTTTATATTTTTTCTTTAAGTTCTAACCTAAAAAAAAGTAATTATTCAAAAGTTAAAAAATATCTTGTTGGAAAAAATTCGTAAAACTTAATAACTTTTTATATTGTTCCAATATATCACAATAAATACTAAAAGAAGTAAATGACTAGACTATATTTCATTCAGTAAAGGTCAAAACTTAAAACAAACTATTCCAGCGAATGTTCATGATACTTATGAGATATCCAACACATCATCTTCATCAAATACATTTGAATCCGCTTGTGACAAGGTTGTCTTAACATCTTCACTTTCATCTACAATTCATATGCAATATTAATTAGTTAAATATTAAAAATAATTAAATTTTAAAAATTAATAATATTTAAATTCACATAAAAAAATATCACCAGTTTGAGTTTGGGAAAATCTGTGCAGCTAATTTCGAGTAGTAACAAGTGTTTGGACATTTTCATAATAAATGCAACTTTTGTACTTTGTAAGAACACGTCACGAATGCTAAATGTTGATTCTGATGCTACAATGGTAATAAGAATACTAAGTACATCACGCACCATCATTGAAAGATCGTGATATTTTCTAGAATGGTCCTTCCAATACATGACAACATCCATCTCTTGAAACTTCTAAAGATCACGTTTTGGTTCCTCTTAGTAAAGATCTAATTCTGACTTTTCATCTCTTAAAGCATTATACTTTTTATTTTTTTTATATATTTTAAATAAATATTTTGTTAAGCCCACGGGCCGGCCCGGCCCAGCCCCAGGCAAGCCTCACGGGCCACGAGCTTACTCGGGCTGGACTTAAAAGCCTCATTTTTAAACGGGCTCCAAATATTCTAGCCCAGCCCTGCTAAATCACGGGCTGGTCAGGACTGGCCCAACGGGCCAAGCCCATATTGACGGCTCTAGTTGTGATTGAATGTTAGATGAATTTCTGTTATATTTGATATAGTTTTGCCTTTACACTTTTCTACTTGTTGTGAACAACTAATTTTTGACCACATACTAGTTTAGTGTAAATATTTCTTTTAGGTCTAATCTTAATATTTGTAAACTTTTATATTACTCTTGATAGGTTTTATTTTTTTATTTTTATTTTTTTAGAAAAGAAAAAAATTAATTTTTTAAAAAAAGATCTACAAAAATATTTATATGATTATAGTACATACTTTATTTCTATTTGGGAAGAGAAAACAAAAATTTACAAACATTTTAATTGAATTTTAGTTCTAAAAGAAAAAGAAAAGAAAAAAAAAACAATCTAACGAAAAGAAGAAGAAAAAGTAGATCTTTTACCTTTGTTTATTAACTTAACTTAGTACAAAGTTCAAATAAAAATCTAACGAAAGAGAAAGAAAAATAAATCTAAAAAAAAGAAAAAAAGAAAGAAAGAAGAAGTACGATTCTTTACTAAAGTGCACGATTCCCACTTTTCTAGTACTCCTCTGTTCCAAATTTATGTGAACCAATTTGAAAATACGGCTGTATGAAGTTTAAGAAAAAAATGAAGTTTGATTTGGTACGGACTTTTGAAATTTGTGATCCTAAATAAGTTCAAATGGAGCCCAGAATATTTGTGTGATTATAAAAGCTTCTCATTAAGGATAGAGTTGTAATTTTAAGCTAAATTGTTACCAAATTTACAATGAGTTCATTATTTTTCGAACGGAAATAGGTTCATATAAACTCGAACCATTTTTCCCACGTTCACTAACAATCTCCTAATATATCTCCTCCTACATTCCCACTCTCACACAATCAGTGGCACACACACGATCATACATATTTTGTTAACCACCTGCACATTTTGATCATCCACTCCTACATATGCATATATATAGAGTAAAAAGTTTTAATAAAAAGAAAAAAGAAAAGAAAGAGGGGAAGGATCTCCAGCAACAATCATCTGCCAACGCTTCCTGCTTCTTCTTCTTCTGCTTCAAAAACCTCATGGCAACCAGACCACCATTAAAGCTTGTCGAACAATCTTCAAACCAATCGAAAATACAGAAAAATTGCTTCTTCTTCGCTAAAAAGGTTGCAGCTTCAAAGTCGAGTTCAAGATCACCTTCGAGGTCGCCGTTCGATTCACCGCGAGTTTTCCGTTCTCTGTCCATTTTGTTCGAGATTTCTCGCCAAGTTTCCATCTTTGTATTCTCATATATATAAGGTCTGTTCCTTTTCTTGGTGCTATATGATATAGTGATTTTGAAATCATTTTATGGTCTATGCTTTTCGCTCAATATCGATAAATCGTGATTTAGTCATTTCTAGCGTTAATATTTAGCATTTTAGTCATCTGAAATAGAATGTCCCACAGATAAAAAGAGCAAACTACAAGTCCATAGCTTAGATTGGTAATGGTGATCACGTTCTAGTAGCTCCATTTTATTAACAGTATGATATAATTGTAGATTTGTAGATTAATACTTTAAGAATAAATTAGTGGTGAAAATCTTTGACAATATACACCTGAAAAGGACGACAAAATTCTAAGAAACATAGAGCAGCAATGTGAGTTCAAAACTAGAGCAAGGGGGATTGCTCCTGTTCTAAGCAACCCCCACTTCCAACCGAGAGGTTGTGGTAAGCAACCCCCACTTCCAACCGAGAGGTTATGAGTTCGAGTCTCTTCAAAATCAAGGTGGGAAGTTCTTGGAGGGAAGGATGCCGGGGTCTATTTGGAAACAGCCTCTCTATCCCAGGGTATGGGTAAGGTCTGCGTACACACTACCTTTTCCAGATCGCACTAATTAGGATTATACCGGATTGTTGTTGTTATTGTTGCAGCAATGTAGGACTAGGAAGATTCAACAATGCATACAAATTTTAAATTCCGAAAGACTTATCTGTTCATTTATGACTAATTTGCTAGTTTTTGATAAATATTGAGATTTTGTCAAATTGCATGTTTGTTAGGATTCTGATTTTAAACTTTCAAGTAGTTGGTCTAGTAGACAATTGGTCCATTGTTTTGCTTCATTAAATTGGATAAGAACGACAAACTTTTTGAATGTTTGAGCCATTAAATTATTTTCTGCCTACCTCTACCATTGTTTAGAAATAACAATCTCGCCCGATTCTTGAATACTCCTACGTGTCAAATAAATATTTTTTCGTCAGGCCCAATTCAATACGATAAAACTAGCTCACGTTTTCATAACTAATTTATTATACTTTTCCACAACTACTGCATATTTATGCCTCACAATAATTTTGTATTAGCTTAGAATATAACTATAAATAGACTAGAAAAACTTGAGATACACTTTAAATATTAGCTCACGTGTTCATACCCGAACCTTGGATTAATATGTTGGAATAAAAAGAGGATCGTGTGCGCACTCCCGTGTCTCGATACCTTCAAATTTAAAATTATTATGTTTTGACCATGTGTATATTTCGTACCTCGGTTTAACATTCAATTTCAAAGAATACCTTTTGTGTGTGTACCGCACCTAGGTCAAAATAATTAATAAAAATAATAAATTAATTAAACGATAATAAATAAGCCAAAATCAATAAAATACAAGAATAGCTAAAAACTTGATTTAAGCCTTACATGGGTCAATAAAGCGACCGTGCTAGAACCACGGGATTCGAGGGGTGCCTTACACCTTTCCTTCGGTCAACAAAATTCCTTACTCAGTCTTCTATTTTCGTAGACCATGAATTAGGAGTCAAATCTTCCTTTTGATAAGGGATTCAATAAAAGGTGACTTGGAACACCAAAACTCAATTCCAAGTGGCGACTCTAAATAATAAATAATCCCTTTTCAAAACGTCATTTCAATTGGAAAAACTCTTCTAACTTAACTTCGTAATAGGGTTGTGTGGCAAAAAAGAGGTGTGACAGCTATGTTCAACTACATATTGATTGTTGTTAATTAAAGGACCCTCAATTAGTTGTTCCTATTAATTACTCCCTTCGTTTTATTATACGTGAACATATTTGAATGGACACAGAATTTAAGAAAAAGAAGAATTATTTGAAGTATTATCAGAATCTGAGTGAGCAATCAAGGCGTTAAAACATGCAAAAAAAAAAAAAAAAAGAACAAACGATAATAGAACCCAAAAGAAAAAATTAAAACAGAAATAAGCATCATAGACAACCAAAATAATAGAAACAATGTAAATAATGCAAATAACGGGAACAACCGGATCAATTAGGTTGTGGAACCTCTTGTGTCAGAAGCTAATTTATGTAATTTGGCACATTACTTCGTTGAAAATGTGACAACCGTAGTTGCAGTCTCTCACAACATGCTGCATTTGCTGCAAAACAAGGGACTATTCGCTAGGTCTTACATCGAAGATTAGTAATAGCACTTGAAAAAATTCATGTCAATTTATGTCACTTAGAGGTAGCCTAATGTAACAACGGAGGCAATTTAACCACTATTATTTCCATTTTCAATGACTGGAGAAGCACAAACTATGTTCAATTAGCTCCCAATCAAATTCATTACTACTTTGGAGAAGCTACTCAAGTATTTGTTGAATAAGTTCTATCCACCCAATAAAATTGCGAAGCAAATTGATGAGATATTGTAGTTCAGGCAGAAACTGACTTAAATTTTGCAAGAAACTTGGGAAAGGATCAAGGGGATGTTGGTGCAATTTCAACACCATGGAATTCGAAATAAGATTTTGGGATAGAGATTTTATATAGGTTTGGATGACAATCTAAAGGCTAACGTTGATGCTTTAACATGTGGTATATTCTTGAGCAAATCATTTCAGTGTGCAAGAATCTTTTTGACAAGATGACTCAAAATTCAAGCTGGAAGACGAGAGACTCAACCCTCACCCCATCTGTTCATTTTGTTGCTCTTGACCCAAATAATTCAAATGCTAAAAAAATTACCACTCAGACGGCCCAAATGAATTTGTTAATGAAGAAAATTGATGAAATGGGCGTAAAACATGTTCACAAAACAAATAGATGATTATGCACACCTTGCTCTTATCAACCATATGTCTGCTCGTGGAGTGGTGAAGGTGATAATTAGAGATCCATAGAGGGCATGAATTACGTGAACAAATTTGGGGGACAGAGGCAACATGGACACCAATAGGGATCACAAAATTAGAGTGTAGACCAACCCAACAACAAAACAATAACAATTTTGGGGGAGCACAAACCGTGGATTGATGGTGCCCTATCAAGGCCAACCTAAATATAAAACAACATCAACAACAATTTACTTATCAACAACATCAGAGACAATAGGCGGCTAGACAGAAAGATAGTAATATGGCACCAATCAAGGGTACATTGCAACAGATTATTGAGGCAAATGGTAAGATGTAAGAAAAGATAGCTACACATAACTTGGCTATTAGAGGCATTTAAACTCAGTAGGGCCTACTGTCTTTGGCAATGAATAATAGGCCACAAGGAACTCTACCTGCTCACACCAACACTAATCCAAAAGATTGCATTCTGAATACGTTAATGGCAGTAAGTCTTAGGAATAGAAGAGATCTAGATAGAGAGAAAAAATTACTCAAACCAATAGAGAAGTAGTGCAACCTTCCCTAGTTCCATATGAGATCAAAAAGACAAGTGAGCTTACAAATGTTGTAATTCAACAAGTACAGGTTGACAAGGGTAAAGGGAATGAAGCTGAACAGGTTCTAGGAAAAAGTGCTAGAAAAGGTGCCTGAGAAGAAAAATGCACAAGTTAGTGGATAGAATGACATTATAAGAAGATCATGGAGATGCTAAGTAAAATTCAAGTGAACATACCTCTGATAGAGGCTTTGAGGGAAATTCTGGGCTATAATAAAAATGATGAAGGACTTGATGTCTTGGAAGTTCGAAGTCAAGGGCTTATTAATTGTGATTTTGACTCAAACCTGCAACATTGAAGTAACAAAGCCTATCACTCTAAAGTCGTCTGATCTCGAAAGCTTTACAATCCCGTGCACCATTGAAATCTATGTTTTTTTCAAAGCATTGTACAACTGAGGGTAGGAGGGCAGTATTAACTTGATGCCTTTGACTATCTATATGAAGTTAGGCATTGGTAGGGCTAGACCGACATCTAAATTGCTGCAACTGACCGATTGAAGTGATGAGGCCTATAGGAATTCTTGGTTATGTGCTTGTTCAAGTTTGGAGGTTTTTGGTTCCTGCCGACTTTGTCATTCTTGCCTGTCACGATGATGTATTGCTAACCATAAGTTTGGGAAGGCCCTTCATGGCTACCTGGAGAGCGTTGATTAATTGTGATAGTGGAGAATTGAAAATGAGAATAAACAATGAATAACTCATCTTTAATATTCAACATTCTATAAGGAGACCCAATGAGTTTGAAAAAATGTTCACTAGTGGAGGTGGATGATGTGATTCGTCAAGAAGGCGATGAGACTATGCATGCTAGAAACCGTTAGAATCTTGCCTAATAAACTTATGAGAGGTAGATAGTGAGGACTTAACAGAGTGGGTCTTGTCACTTGAATGTCAAGAATACTGGAAAAGGAGATGTTATTCGAACCTTTACACTTATAAGAAAGAAAGACCCTCTAGCTAAACCATTAGTTGGGGAGCTTTAAACTTCTCCCAACCCATCTCATGTATGATTTCTTGCGAGCCAACTCTACTTTACCTATTATTATTTCGTCTTGTTTGTTAGATGTTCAAGTAGAACATATTTTCCAGGTGTTGAGGGAATGCAAGACTGTAGTTGGTTGGACCAATGAAGACATAAATGGTATCAGCCCGACCTTCTGCATGCATAAGATTCTACTGAAAGAAGGCCACAAACCTCCTATAGAATATTAATGAAGGATGAACCCGAATATGATAAAAGGGTTAAAAAAAGGCAATAAAGTGGTTAGATATGAGAATTAATTTTCCCATATCAGACAGTAACTGTAACCACCCGATTCGGCATTTTAATTTCTAGAACCCTATTACCCTATTTGATGCTTCTCAAAAATTTATTTATGTCGCGACCCAAACCAATGGGCCGTGATGGGCACCCGGTACCTTACTCAACTGAGTACTAACATAACATATATTTCTTATAGGACTTTTGTTTGAAAATGGGGCAACGGGCCGTCATGGGCTAACATAATACACATAGAAGAATACAAAATATAGGACGACCCGGCCTAATATAAAAATATATACATGTGATATACGGTCCTATAAAGCCAACATGATCATTTGTAAACTCAAAACATAGGTCGGCAAGGCCATACAAGCATTCGTATACATGACATATGTCTACAAGCCTCTAAGAGTACATACTTAACATAAAGGTCGGGACTGAGGCCCGCCATACCAAACAATACGCATCTAAATCATACTGACCAAACAAGCAACTCCGGAGCAAATGGAAAGCACTAACATCTTCCACTGAGCTGATAGCCTATTTGGAGGACTCTCTACTTGTCTATCGAAATTTGCGAGCATGAAACGCAGTGTCCCCAAGCAAAATGGACGTCAGTACGAATAATGTATCTAGTATGTAAGGCACATAAATAAATACATAACAGACATGGAAGAAATATAGAGTAAATGACTCAACCTGTAAGTCTGGATAACTCTATAAATGATAAAATAATTTTAGTGTCATGCATATGCGTATAAATGTCATTTTGTGCATAGGTACATGTTTCATAACATCATCAGGCCTCTGAGGGTATCCCATCATATCATCTCGCCACTGTGGGCAAAATTATTAATGTATACCAACTGATCAGGTGGTGTTGCGTAATAATGCCGTAACCTTTTCCCATATATATATATGTACACATACATGTATATAATGCCATCTGGTCATGGAACAATGTACATGTATAAATCCATTATATGCATAATAAATACGTTAATAATATTTTCTCGGAAAGCCATAAAAATCAATATGCCTTTCGGATAAACTTTATCAAATACGTATTTTTCTGATACCCATGAAAAGAAGATTGTACATGATAAAATCAGAAGGTCTGATTTCTCGCTATCAAGCCATCTCGGGGAAGTGCCTCGAGACCCCGAGGACATGAATCCACAACTTAGTCCTCTCCCTCAGGGCTTGTAAAGATCTGATTCAAGGCCAGACAGAGGTCGAGGCCAAGACAAAAAGGGGAAGCTCCCAAGACACGCAGCTAAGTCTAACAGGGCCAGCCTGTCTAGAGCCTACGCCGAGGCATCGCATCAAGACATCCCATCTCCGTATTTTGTAATTAAATACACATGTATTTGTAACCGAGTTCCCCTCTTATATAAAGGGGACTCACCCTACCTTGTAAGGGACTGATGTTGCTCCATTTCTCCACAAGTTTAATAATATCTCTCTCTCTCCGTCTCTTCTTTCTAAACTTATTAACTCTCACTGATCCGAGAATACATCGATATCCATCGCTTTTACATCTGTTCCTTATTGTATAACTTAGTTTTGGCTATAGAGAGACTTGTTTGATTATATCTTTAACTGTTATCCCATCCTCGATTATCCTCGATTGCTCGATTTTGACCTTGAAGTCGACCCCGAAGTCCCATCGGCCAGGCTTATACCGGGCAGCAGGCCCTTCGGTTCTATCATTATCTCATTTTAATTCGTGCTACATTGTTAAGTTTCATATTACTAGCATCATGTGCTCTAAAAACTAGCTCGGGAATAGATCACTTATTTTTAGAGTCCATTTTACAAATCTAATTGTCGTTGCCATTTTTACGGTAAACAATTTGGCCCCACCGTGGGGCTAAAATAATAGTGATTATTTTCTTGCTAGTTTCATTACACAAACGCATATTATCTTTCACAGTTTTTCTTGTCCAAGATCCTTTGATTTCAGGTCATAATGTCTGGGTTAGTAAACAAAGTCGAGAACAATTGCCTCGAAGATCATGGGGAAAATGATGTAGCTATCCCGGATGCCGGAGCACCAATATAGAATCCAGATAATGCACCCGGACCGGTTTTAGCAGACGCGGACTCATAGGACGCACAACAAGTCAACGAAACTTCTCACACCGACGGAAGCGTGCGACACAATGACCGACAGGAAGTTCAAAAAACCCTGGCCCGGGAAAAACAGGAAGTTAGTTTTGAAATGTTGCAGGAACAACAACTGACCATTGCTCGATTTCAAAGCCATCCGAGGACTCCCAGCGCAGTAACACCGGAGACAGCTCCCCCCGACGAGCACACCACCACTTACGCACACACAGAGAAAGATAGCGACTTTCAAGATGATTGTACTGCAGAAACATATGTCGATGCAATCGAAGCAGCAACGGGGAGACCGACAGGTCGGAGGCCTAACAAAGAGAGGACGAATGTCTTGATCTTGGTTGAAAACTTCCGACCTTTTGACTACTCCTTAGTTACAAACTTCCCAACTATTATTTCTAGTCTGCTTATCCGACCCAATATATTTCCCGTGACCACTGATTTCTACTCGAAGATCTTGCCTGTTTATTGACTAGCCACTTTCTCTGTCCTCCGTATCTCTGAAATGTCGTTTCTTTGTTTGGACCCAATATCCTCTGTTTGTTGCATTGATCATTGAACCGTCCTCTTTCCGTCCTTTGTGTCTCACATAAATCCCGAATCACATCCCTTTTCCCTTCTCTGTGTGTACGTTGCTCTTTTTCTGCGAAAAATTTTCTCTGCTATCAACAACACTTCCTGTCCCTGTTTCAAACACAAAGAAAAGGTTGGTCAGTTTAAAGTGTGGTAATTGGATGTGATATTCTTGCCGGGATGGTTTTTTTCCCTTATCACCTTTCCATACTTGGTTTTGTCCGACTGCCTTGACCTTGGTCGAGAATTTCCGACCCTCTGACTAACCCTTACCCACAAACTTCCAAATTGTTGCTTTCCGCTTCTAGCCTTTCTTATCTGATCCCATTCCCTTCACGAAATCTTAGACCATTCTTGATTTGGATTTTCAATGATGCCTTTCATGTCTCATCATATCATCGTCGGCCTGCCCTAGCCACACTTCGCTCCGCGCCATGTTGGAAACTGGTAATAATCTTTGAAATTCCTTCTTATTTGTTAGAATCAATTTTTTATTGAAAAAGCTTTAGTCAAAAATAAAATAAATGCGATGATTTCGAAAGATAAGAATAAAAGAGAAAATCTTCCTTTAGAAAACCGTTTGAGAAGAGAAAAAGGACTTATCTGAATGGGATAACCGATCCCAATGATCATGTTGTGTATTTCAGATTAATCAACCCAGTCTATTCAGTTCAATTGATTTCCAGTTGTCTTGCTCCTGCCTCAAAATTCTCACAATTCAATTCTCCACTAAATTCTACCTTTGTTCTGCTTGATGCCTCGATGGATTTCTGCCGTCAACCCTAACTTGTTCGTTTCTTTCTTAGTTCTTTGTCGCCTTATGGTGCCTGTGAAGGTTTTCACCAATAAGACTCTCTCATTTTTTGACTTCTTTCAACTTACATCGCCTTACAGTGCCTTTGCGGGTTTTCACAAACAAGACTCTCTCATTTTTTGATTTCTCTCAACTTTTTCAGTGCCCTTGTGGGTTTTCACTAACAAGACTCTCTCCTTTTTAGATTTCCCTCAACTTACATCGCCTTTCAGTGCCCTTGCGGGTTTTCACTAAATAAGATTCTCTCATTTTTCATTCTTCTTGCTTAAAACCGGAGTATTGCCCCTGATATGCATTATCTATACTTGCTTGACTTGGTACCTCTCGAAGACTGATCGGGAGGTCTTTCTTTGGATATTGATATGGGTTCTTGGACAGGTTTGGAAAGAAAGGGTATCGAAAAGATCAAACCAAATCCAACGGGTTAGAATTACAACTTTTGGAAACAACTTTCTCATTTCAAACATAACTTCTGCCCCAGTTTCTTGTTTGGGGGACCTTTTGAGTTTTGCTCCCCTATGACCAAGCCGTGAAGCTGCCTACATATCCTTAAGAGGAATCATGTCAAACATTGTTCATCCGAATTCCTTGTTACAATTTTTCTTTTCATTTATTTTTTCTTTTCTATTTTCCTTTTCTTTACATTTTTTTCTTTCTTCCCTTTTCCTTTCTTCTCGGTTATTGATTCAAAAAGAGGGTATGAAATAAAATAAATAAGGCTAAAAAAGGTGAACAAAGGGCAAAGTGTTTGGATAGCAGAACAAATCGCCTTCGTCATTTCAACCTTCGAGATAATGCCAAGTACAAACAATCAATGATTTAAAGAATCATATATAATATCTCTTGACTGCATCGGAATTGATAGCCATATCTATGCATTTTCCTTCAATATTTGTCAAACATAAAGCGCCCTTGGACAATACCCTGGTCACAATGAACGGTCTTTGCCAGTTCGGGGCGAACTTGCCCTTTGCTTCAGCCTGATGTGGAAAGATCCGTTTCAACACTTGCTGCCCCACTTCAAACCTCCTGGGACACACCCTCTTGTTATACGCTCTTGCCATCCTCTTTTGATATAATTGGCCATTACATACTACTGCCAATCTTTTTTCATCAATTAAGCTCAACTGCTCCAAAGAGGTTTTGACCCACTCATCATCATCAATCTCAGCCTCGGTGACAATCCGAAGAGACAGGATTTCAACTTCTACCGGGATCACTACCTCAGTACCATATACTAACAAGTAAGGAGTTGCACCTACTAAAGCACGAACAGTAGTGAGATAACCCAATAAAGCAAATGGTAACTTCTCATGCCATTGCCTGGAACTTTCTACCATTTTCCTCAGTATTTTCTTTATGTTCTTGTTGGCTGCCTCAACTGCTCCATTCGCTTTAGGACGATATGGGGTGTAATTGCGATGTGTAATCTTAAACTGTTGACATACTTCTTTCATCAAATTGCTGTTAAGATTAGCACCATTATCTGTAATGATTACTTTTGGGATTCCAAAGCGACAGATGATATTTGATACTTCAATGGATCCAACCATGATATAAGTGGTGTACGACGGCAGATAATGTTTCAACTTTTGTGTTACCCAAGTTGGGGCGCAATACGTCCTCTCGGTGAGTGTACTTAACCCCATAAATGGTGAACTTCTTGTACTTATTGTTTTGGAGTTAGATTGATTTTAATAGACTGGGCTGAGGGTTTCTCATGCAAGCCATGCCATTAGAGCCAGCATAAAAGAATTGTACAAAAGAAAAGAAGAAAACAAAAGTAAAATTTTATCAGGAATGAATAAAAGGAAGAAACTGCATTTCATTAAAAATGAAAGATAACAAAGCTTGCACACCAAAAATAAAATTTGGATTACAACCCTAGAATAATCCACACAAACTTAGGGGAAAATCAAAGAAGACTACCAAGACTCCTTCCTGGTTAGCCAAAAGGAATATCTTTCCTATTACAACGCTTGGAATCTTAACCACTCAGCTCCGCATCAATATTTCCAAAACTATTACCAACTTTAATGTCATTAGTTTTAATTAGCACGTTCTTAAAAGGATTCGGATACTCCCTGGCACTGTCATTGATCACGATTACCCCTTCGTGAATCATTCTTTCTATTTCCTTTTTCAAAGAACGACAATTCTCAATGCTATGCCCTTGTACATTAGAGTGATACATGCATCGTACAGCAGGATCAAAGCTTCTTGAGTATGGTCTGGAGTATAATCGAGGAGTGGCTCAATCAGGCCGGAATGCTTTAGCTTTTCAAACAAACTTGCATACGATTCTCCGAAAGCATTCTCTTTTTCCAGTAGTCTTTTTATTTTGTACTCTGGCCTTGGTTAGAATCTTTTGCGGACAGGTGGTTGATACGCCTGATGAGACATTTGTGGCAGCAATGCAGACCATCGCGGGCCTCGGGGATATGGGGCGTACGGTGGTGCAACATGGATAGGATATTTGGGAAGTGATGTACGATTTAGGGGCTTTTGTAGAGAGAGGTAGTGGTTGGGGGAATTGAAAGGATATCCACGGGGTTGATATGGAGGATGAAGGCGTTTAGCAAAGATGACCACTGGACTTTGTCGTTGGTGGGCTTCTACAACATCCTTTCTTTCCATGGGAAGATTATCCCGAGCAACTTGTTCACTCCATCTGAGCCAGAAATTCCTAAAACTTCCTTTAGGTTTATTTTCTATCTGAGATGTGGAGGAGTGATCCGGGACGATGTTTGTGTTGTTTTGAAAATATCACACAAAATCCTGAGCCATGTCATCCCATGTATGCCATTTACTCACATTCTGATGATTATACCCCTCCAAAGCTACCCCAGTCAAGCTTTTACTGAAGTACGCCATTAGCAAATCGTCTTGCTCACCAACATTCCTCATTTCCTTGCAATATTCCCTCAGATGGACTTCCAGATCTTCACCTTCTTAATTCAAGTTGAACTTGGGTATTTTAAACTCTATGAGCAGGTGGACGTCGGGGACTGTACACAACTCTTGGTGAGACATGCTACCTTGGTCTCCCGTCCCTTGTCCATTTTTAAGGACTGTTTAGAACTTGGATGAAGGGTGATGGGGACACTGGGGGTGATTGGGAGATACCAAAGCTTGGGTAAGGACAACATCTGAGAAATCGGGTGGTGGTGGTATTGGTGTCTTCCCGACCATCCAAGACTGATACATATATGTTATGTGCTGTCTTAACATCCTCACCTCATCGGCCAAACCTGTGTCCCATTCAACCAACTATTTTGCGGTACTGATATCGATCACCCCCATTCTATTGCTATTCGCCATCGACCTTTTGGGTTTTTATGTTGTAGAGAGGAGTCACTATTTCTGGAACCACAACCAACCACCTTTCAGATTGATGCGACAAAAGCCTCTCAGGATAGTGACGCTTCCCTCATAATCTCTCTTCATCTGCTGCATATAAAGTGCTCGTTCTTTCGCGTCCTTCGCCCATCTGACCCGAATCCTTGCCAAGCTAGCTTCAAATCTCTCCAAGTTCTCTTGGCATTCACGGGCTTTCCCTTTCCATGCATTTATGTGTTTTTGGTTAGCCCGAATTCTTTCTGGTTTTCTAACAACTATTCTCATTTTTCGGATACGAGCTTTAAGGACCTTATTCTCTTGGATCAGCTTCTTCTTTTCCCCCTCATCCGCAGCGGCTTGAATATCCTTTTCAAACTGCAGATCCTTAGCTTGCTTCTCCAGTTTGCCTATTGTAGCCCTGTATTCGTGTTCTTTAGCCAACCAGTCCCATTGTTCCTGTGATGATTTGACAAAATCTTGAAGGTGAAGTCTTTTAGGTAGCCTCCCGAACGTAATTTCCCTTCGGAACCAAGCATAGTACCCTGGTGAAACTTCTCCGTTGGATTGATCCCGTACTATGGTGTTTGCTGCTAAGTATTGACAATCACTCCAAATTTGGTGGACTGATGTTTCAAGAAACTGGCCATCAGGACATATCTCCACTACTTGGGTACTGAGATCTTCATCTTTCGACACTATTGGGCATCTCTCAAGTTGTCTCAAAACCCGATACGGTGCATATGGTTGGATACTTCTGAGCCCTATTAAGAGGAAGTGAGGCCCAGTAGCTGACATATATATGATCTCATCTACAGGCAACCATCCAAATGTCCATTCTATTTGGCTAGCGGTGACGGAACGGAGGTGTGATATCCATCCGGTGACCTCTTCCGTTAAACTGATCCCCTCAATCCTTGTATAGAATTCCTCTATGCAGTTTTTCTTTGTTGACCCATAACTCATGGATTGCGGGCGATGGCACAGGTGTTCAATCATCCACATTTACAGCAATAAGTTACATCCCTCAAAGAAGTCTCTTCCGGCTTTGCAGGCCGTGAGAGCACGAAAGATTTCAGCTACTATCATGGGTGCAAGGGTGCTTTTGGACTAGGTAAGTAAGGTGCTGACAACCCCGACTATTTTTATGTCAATATTTTCGTCTTTCCTAGGGAACACCAGAAGCCCCAAAAAAACCACCATGAAAGCAAAACATCTATGTTCCTCCCATTTGTGGCGGTTTCCTTTGCTACAGATTTTGTTTGTTGGGTTGTTAAACCCCCCGATGTGGCCATATCTCTGGTATATTGGATTGCAGAAACTAGCTGCCAAGTCTGTGTTATAGGCCTTCCTGCTTATCTTTAGTGAGTCCAAGAAACTGCGCACGACGACCGCTCTCGGAGCAACTATGTACTGGTGCCTCAGAGGAAATTTAGGACCCCCCAATATATCCAGTTATTTCTTCCAAGGTTGGGGTGAGCTCAAAATCTGAGAAACGAAATACATTGTGGGCCGGGTCCCAATATGTCACCAACGCCTTTACAATATCTCCCATCGGATTAATTTTTAATAAACCAGTGAGACCTCCCAAGTGTAGATTAACCTTATCTTGCTCTAATTTGCCCAGATCATTCAACCACATATACAACTCCAGAGGGATCCGGTTCATGACTGTTATTGGCAATTCTCGATTCATGCTCATTCTGCACATTTATTAGGGTGACTTTAGTTAAGAGACGATCAAGACTTCTTTTGACTCAAAAAGATTTAGCACTATTTCAAAAATTTATAAGAATGTCCGACTTTGCCAATACGACCTTTTAGCACTTCAACGAAGTAGATTTAAAGGCTGTGTTTGCTGATCGGCCAAAATTTGAGAAATGACTATAGGCGACTGTTCTTGAAAAACGGCCTTCTGGCGCCCCTTCGGGGATGTTTGGCTATTTTAGACAAGAATGGTGTCACATCAAATCTTTTATTTCTCTTGAGATTTCTTCAATGTTCAGTTCTACACAAGTCTTTTTTCCGGAGGTCTACAGCCATTATGTGGCATAGGAGTTACTTGACTTTTATGTACCCCTAATCATATTTTCCAATTTTCAAAGAAAATAGTTAAGCCCGATGGGGGTTGCTTACGTATCCCATATCTGGTGAGAATCAACCTTACGTAGTTCTGCCTATAAAACGGAAAAAAGTACAAACCCTTTTTTTCCGAAAATAGAACGACAATTATTTTTGAACACAACTCTATTTTTTAAAAACAAGATTTTCTTCTTGACAACAAATAAACTATTTTTGAAAACCGAAAGTTTTTTTTTAATTTCTCAAAAATTGGCCAGAGTCTCGATATTATTTGGACATTGTGTTTTCCAAAACACGAAATTAACTCTTTTTACCCTTATATTGCTATATATTTTCCTTTTTTTTCTTTTTTTTTAATATCCGAAAGCCGGTCAACATGCAAGTCTGGAACAAATAAATGCACAAGTAGGATGCATTTGAATGGTCCATTATTCCGGGTACACCTGTCCTAGACGGACCCAACCCCTGTGTTGAGTTCCCTAAGTCAAAATGTACATGATACGGATAGGCGTTCCTACTAGGGATCCAGCAAGAGGCTGAGTTATTCTACGTTCAAAATCTAGGTATATGTTCTAGATTGTGTACCCAAGCGGACAACTTGAGTCGAGGAGGGGGCTACATATCGGGAACCAAAAGGCCATCCAGCTTAGTAACTTGTCCGACCTCTTTCTTATTTCATGGTATGATACTAACAGAATAGGGAGTCTCAACCAATGAGCACATCCCCGGAGATGAGAAGAGAAGGGTTTCGTGGCAGTTTTATATATACAGTTCAAATAATATCAAAGCGGTAAAAAGTAATATTTTGCACATTAGTCCCAAACATGTAATAAAAATCAGATAATAAACAAAGCCAAATACAACAATTATTCCAAACTCGAATTCTGAACCCTGAACCGAAGTTCTGGGTTCCCATCCCCAGCAGAGTCGCCAGAGCTATCACACCTCCTTTTTCCTACACCCCGTGAAGGGTATAATAAAGGGAGTTTTTTTTCAATTAAAAGACAATCGAAACGGGATTTATTTATTAAAAGATTCAGAGTCACCACCTGGGAGATATATGGTGTCCCAAGTCACTGGTTTAAAATTCCGAATCGAGGAAAAGAATGATTCTGTTAAACAGTCTGCGAACCAGAAATTCGGGTATGGAATTTTGTTAACCTGGGAGAAGGTGTTAGGCATTCTCGAGTTCCGTGGTTCTATCACGGTCGCTCAAATTGTTATATTTAGCTTAGTTATCTGATTTTAAAACATGTTTCAACTTATGTGCTTTTTAACTTTAAACCGCTTTTGTTATTATTTAAAGAGAATTGCAACGTCATGAAAACATGTCTCGAACCATGTCACGTAAATGCACCCGTGGTTTTTGACACATTTCAACTTCGTTGAGATTTGGATTTGGGTCATATAAATGTGCACCCGAGTTTAAGAGGGTAATATTATTAAATAGCGAGCCTAAAGCAAGTAGCGTATCATTAACTTTGCGGGAAGCCAATGAAATTTCCTAAATGGCACGTCCCGTTGTCTAAATATTTATTGAAGCAATTAAGAGGGCCACACAATTTGTAATTTATTTGGCGTGGTGCACCTTGTTTATTTTAAAAGGATACCCTAAAATGAACTATTATTTTCTACTAATGATTGTCTCTAACAACTTAATTAATTAGCGCTACAAATTAAGTATTATTGAAAGCATTAAAGGGCTCGGGCATTGAGATCGGGTCCAAATAAAAAGGCAGGCTGTAAATGGGAACTCAGCAATCTAATCCCAGGTCCAACCATCACTTAGCACACATGAACTAATTTAAATTATTTGCGCTTTTGATTGTGCCAATAGGCCTAATTCTTATTTAAACAAAAAGGGCATATTCTTTGGCTCATGAACGAACCCAAATCTGATATTAGGTTTTGGCTTTGGGCCGGTAAACAATTTCGTAAAGCAAAATGCACAATTTATTCATATCGATGGCATGCTGATTTTAAAATGCAAACATCTCTTACAGTTTCAACCTATTTTTACACATTAATAAATAATACATTCGACTTGGAATTTTTAACCGTCTTTTAGTTCCAATTCATGCATCTTAAAACAGCTCAGCTACGGACTGAAAATAAAAATGACTACTGAAGTTGTTAACTTTCTCCCGAACCATTTAACAAACATATGATGTAGTTATTCCATTCAACGAACATATGAGGACCACCCATAAGCATATGATAAGTAAACTAAGGCGAATATTATGTTTGAGCTACAGGACCTGTTTAGTTTTATATGAGTACGACTATACATGATAATTTTGAACCTCAAACTAACATAATAATCATGCTGGAACTGACTGACTTACAACTAATATTACACTCATAGAAGTCTGGAAAAACAGTCCATACGGTCTAATAGAACTACTATAGCAAATTCAGCACACTAATAACTGTTACATCTAACTTCATGTTATCAACCTATTAATTACAGCCATCCATCATGGACATTTACTATATTAAACGATTACAAAATCTGGGGATATGGGAGTGACATCATTAAACCAAAAGTCAAGACACGTTGGAACCATTTCATTTCATCCTGCAAACCACAACTTCAATACATGGCCTTAAACTCAAAGAGTGTGTACCTGGAAATGAAGGAAAGGAAAGTGAGGAAGCAGTGTGTAACAGCAGCAACACAACCAATCGACGAGGTATCAGTAGTAGCAAATAGACTGACAATCAGCAAAAACCAAACTCGACACAAGCTAACACCCAGCAAATCCCATGACACAACTTTGAATTGATTTCCAAACCTTAAATAGACCCAAGATGTTTCAGGAGTAAGAAAGCTAAGAAGAACCTCAATGAATCTCAATGAGACAGTGACTTTATTTCAACACAACCTGAACCTAAAGCTTTTCGACACAACTTAAATTTTGCAATTTGTGTTGTGAGTTACGAAAGCTTAAAATTTTTGGGCAGGACTCTAATGGAACAATTCTTTCTTTCTTAATGTCTGAATGTATCCTTAAGTGTTCTCCAGTATATCCATCTGTGTTCTCTCTGTCTGAACCTCTATTCCTCTATGTAATACCCCTCTATTTAAAGACTTCAATCCCCAATTTCCAGCTCTTAAGAGCACTTAAACCACTAAGAAAACAATTCCCCCATCACCTTCTGATTTTCCCACTTTTCTAAACACTAAAACAGAAATGTCAGTACCCCATTAACCCCCATTTCCTATTATTCTATTCAACTGGTATGTGCAGCATGATATTTAATCTAGGCATGCCCTGACAACTTATGCTGGCGTGCCACTTAAACTGAACAACTTTCAGCTTTTAATTCCATTAATTAAACCCCTGTTATTGTAATTTATCCTAGGGTTCTGAACTAGCTGAGAGAACAGAAAACAAACAACTACAAACGCACTTCACGTTAAGGGACATACATAAGTTGAATTAACTTATTCATTTAAGAAGAAATTAAAATAGAACCAATTATACTTAAATGGTTCGAGCATTCACATCATCTACAATATTGGTCATATACAAACAGAGCATAAACTAAAATCGACTAATCAGGCCGCTAACCATTCTGCGTAAAATCTAATACTTAATTTGAGGTAAATGATTTCAAGAAAATAAAGAAGAAGAAGAAGAAAAGGAATGACCAACTTGACCGAGAATTTGAAAGAAAACTTGCCTGTCCGAATAACTCGCACCACGGACTTGATTTATCAAATTTGAACTCCAAAGCATCTTGACTCACACGGAACTGAGGCTAATCATTTGTTCTTTGTCAAGAACAAATGACCAGCATCAGTTTCTGCGGTAAGTCGACCTCCTTGCTACTAGAGACCTAGTCGTATGCCAACAGTTCATTAAGAATTGATTTTGAAATTTTAAGGCTCAGGCTTAGATTTGAGATTCGAGAGGATGTAGTGATATTCGAGGGAAAACGATGATGGATTATATATGAGGAGGTCAAGGTGGTTGTGGGGTGTGATTTTGGGGCTGATTGGGTAGGTTTAGGGTTCGAGGCCGACTTTTGATCAAAGATTCGAAAAGATTGGCTGGGATTCGAGGGAGATGGTTCAGAATTTCGAAATGGGGAGGTTGAGGTGATCACACGGTGTAAATTTGGGGTGGTTTGGGCCACCGGAACCGCCGTGAGGCGATTTTCGGTGGGCGGAGTAAGGCGGAGAGGTAGGTTGGTCTCTGAAGCTTGTGAGAGTCGGTATTGGGGGGGGGGGTTTCTGAATGGGGGGCGAGGTCTATATGTGTGATTATATACTTAAGGAGAAATTGGATCCAAGCCGTTCGATCAAATGAAATCAATGTCTTGGATCAATTCCCTTATGGGAAATGGTGTCGTTTGGTTATAGTGAGAGACTGGGTCGGTCCGGGAAAGTGGGTCGGAGCTGGATCGGGTGAGGGTGGAACATTTGGGACCGTTGGATCAAGCGGATGTTAACGGCTCAGATCAACAATCTTGAAACGGCGCTGTTTCGGTGATTCTAGAGACGGACCGGACCGTTTGATTTAATGAGATCGACGATCCGAATTGATTGTGACAAAAATGACGTCATTTGGATGGCCGAAATGGCTTAATCAACTGGACCTGATGAGGGGTAACTTGGGCTGGTTCTTGATGGGTTTTGGGTGTGTTTTAAAATTGGCCCAATTTGATTTTCTTCCTCCTTTCTTTTCTTTTTCTTTTTGTTTTCTTCCTAAATTATTTTTCAAAATTGAAAACTAAAATTATAAACAAGTTAACTTAAAAATACTAATTATCTAATTATCACAAACACTTAAGTACCAAATCACACAATTAAACACTAAAATGCAAAGTGCATTATTTTTATGGTTTTCTTCATTTTATAAAAATAAGTAATTAACTATTTGACTAAAAAATTATACAATTAAATCCTAAATGCAAATGCTATATTTTTGTATCTTTTCATTAACTTGCTCAAATAAACGTGCGCATGCGAATGCAAACAATGTCGGAAAATACCACAAAATTTCCCAAAATTTCACACAAAGAAAAATTATTTTATTTTGAATTCTTTGGGAGTGGCTTGTATGAGGCAAAAATTACGTTCTCACAATCTCCATATAATTTGAATGGACCTGATAGCCTAGGCCTGAGTGAACGATCCAAGATTGCTTCGAGGTATGAAGATGGGCTCGTACGAGAGCCACGTCGATTAGTAAAGAAGCCGAAAGGATGCTCGCACCCAAGCCAAATATCAGCAGTCAAGAAGTAAAAGAAGGCGTTTAAAGGGCTTCGAGGGGTATGAAAACATGCAGTTACTCAACATAATCGAAAGCAGAAATAATTGGGATATATTCATATTAAAAAAAATCCATGTACAACAGCCCTCGAAGGGTCATTACATACAATTACAAAAGCCTACAGGTGTCTATTCCTAGAGCTAAGGAATGGAAGGATGTACATGTGATGAAACCTGGAAGCCCGATCCGCCCTCAAGGGTGCATCTCCGATATCAGCATCCTCGAGCGTCGCCCCCTCGAGTACGCACCCTCGAGGGTGATTCCTTCGACCTTCACCTCATCTAGGTTCCTAGCTCAATCCCTCAAGGGATTCCTGTCGGAGAAGATGAAGAAGAAGAAAAGGAGGGTACGCAGAGGAGGCAAAGAAAAGAGACAGAGCCTGTCGAATCCAAAGGTTGAAGATTCGGCGGGCCCTAACCTCGACGACTGGTAGGGTTACCTTATCCCTCGGGAAAGAAAGAGCCCTAAGGATCAAGTGCCACACCAAGTCTGAGTAGGAGAGTGAGTAGCGGTGTATACTTCGAATGACTATCTACATGAGGGGGAGACCGACTCCCCATCCATCACCACCTAGAGCCAACAACAGCAACAAAGGCAAACATACAAACTACCATAGCGGGATAATGTGATTATGCTCGACGAAGGGACATCCCGGCGAAGGGCCATAATGCGATCTAAGGGAGATCCACTGAACGACCTTGAGGCTATGAGCCCTAAGCATGATGTTCAACGATAGAAAAAGATGACAAGAAGGGATAGGAATGCATGCCAACGAAGGTACTAGGATAGGAAAAACAACGCCAAGGCACCCCATTTATAGGGGAAACGCCATGGTCATCGAGGCTCTGGAAGATTAACCGACGAATGCAATTACTGTATCCTTGAAAAACCAAATCGCCGATAGTACTTTTACCTTGAAGAGCGAAAATGACAGTGTATTGAGCACGAGTCTATGAGATATTCCATCTATCGCAAAAGATTGCACCACGATTCAAATCATCAGTATAATGTAGCCATGCAGAGCTCGAGGAGTCAGTGGTCATAGTCGTTTCCTATCACTTCATTCTGAGAAACACGGAGACTATCTATACACGGTGAAATTAGAAGGCCTGATTTCTCGCTATCAAGCCATCTGGGGGAAGTGCCTCGAGACCCCGAGGACATCAAGCCACAACTTAGTCCTCTCCCTCGAGGCTTGTCAAGGTCCGATTCGAGGCCAGACGGAGGCCGAAGCCAGGAAAAAAAGGGGAAGCTCCCAATACACGCAGCTATGTCTGACAGGGTCGGCCTATCCAGAGCCTACGCTGAGGCATCGCATCAAGCCATCCCATATCCGTATTTTGTAATTAAATACACGTGTATTTGTAACCGAGTTCCCCTCCTTTATAAAGGGGATTTACCCTACCTTGTAAGGGACTGATATTGCTCCATTTCTCCACAAGTGCAATAATACCTCTCTCTCTCTCCCTCTCTTCTTTATAAACTTATTGACTTTCACTAATCTGAGGATACCTCGATATCCATCGCTTTTATATCTGTTCCTTATTTTATAACTTAGTTTTGGTTATAGAGAGCCTTGTTTGATTTTATCTTTAACTGTTATCCCATCCTCGATTATCCTTTGTAGATCAAGTTCGACCCTGAAGTCGACCCCGAAGTCCCAATCAGCCAGGCTTATACTCGGGCAGCAGGCCCTTCGGTTCGATCATTATCTCATTTTAATTCGTGCTTCATCGTTAATTTTCATATTACTAGCATCATCTGCTCTAACAACTAGCTCGGGAAAGATCTCTTATTTTTAGAGTCCCATTTTACAAATTTAATTGTCGTTATCCTTTTCACGGTAAATAAAGATATAATAATAATTCACATGGGGAATCAAGAATATAGACACCCCTGGTGTTTCTATGAATAGAGTCATTTATGAAAGTTGCGTATTTTGCTCGTTTTATTTGTATTATTTGGATTATGCAAAAAATAAAGAAGGGATAGACTTAACATACATGGAGTTGGAAAAAATCCGTATGATATTCTTGGGAAAGGTTGCACTGTATTCCCTTAGAATCACAAAACCTCACGTTGCTTAAGATGCTAAGAAATCTCGTTAGGACTTTTTGTTTGAAGACATCTCATTGAAGTCTTGTTGAATTCATGTTGTAACGTTTGGAATCCTTATTTTTCTGATTCAAACATAATTCTATTGATTTTTGAGAAGTCTTCTACTAAGTGTGGGGTTCAAACCTTATCCAAATTCATTATTAATTAATTTGTTAATCTGCCATTAACCAATAATTATCCAATTATCCATATAATTAGGTATTATTTCAAATTACTTTAAATACCACTCACTTTTAACACACTTTGCACACCTTACTATTATGGTCATGTGGTACCTTGTATAGGCATTAGTCCATAAATACCGAGTATTATAGCCCGAACCATATTTTATTCTAAATTGTCAAACTCCGATGAAACTTATTTTCTTCAATTTTCTTACCTTCTCACCTTCATGAATTTACTTTTCCCTTGTTTGAAATAGCATAATACTTGTAACCTCAAAATAACCTCATTTCCGAGCTTGCTTTGATTAACTTATGACAAAATTTTAACGTCCGAAAATGCGGGATGTAACATCTCATTCCCGAGGTTTCATCAATTCACTTATGTCATACTTTCACGTGCGAAAACATGGGGTGTAACATCATTTCCCCCTTTGGAACATTTGTCCTCAAATGTTGGCTGATTCATTTTCACAACTTTTGTCTTCCGAATACTTTAGTAATCATCTTTCCATCTAGGCAACCATTCTACGAATAATTCCAAAGTCTAGGGCATTTACACCTTTAGGTCTCTTTCTCACACCATGACATGTGGTCAGAGTGCTTCCAATCTCGTAGCTGATTACTACCTTCTGTCATGCAGCTTGTACGACTCTAACCTTGTAAGTGCGCATATGCAAATCTTCTCTCCTTTTTCCTCCAGCTTTTTGCCAATCTCTAGGCCTCACTTGTAAACATATAAAGAGCTTGATAAGGTGTACCTCTGAGCATCTTTGGGTATACTGAAGTTGTTCGCTCGATACTTTTTCGAACCTACAAATGTTGTTGTATCTTATTTCATAGACCCGATTATCTATCTGCATGACTTTACTGCCATAATACCACTGATAAATTGACCTCTTATGTAATCACTATGGCTCATGTTGCATCCTGTTTCTTCTATGAAATATTTTCTTCTTCTTTTTTTCTTCTTTTCAAATCAGTACTCAATCGAAGGCCCAAACGTCATCCTTTATCTGTCATAATTACACCCTTATTTTATTATCAAGGAAGCATTCCATCTCTTCTAAATGCTACTAGTCTTAGACTCCTTTAAGTTCATTCAGGCTATACTGATCTTTATATATCTTAGATAAACCATCAGCTCTTTCATTTTTGTGGGCTTAATCTGAGGACTTATCCGTTATTGTCACATTCTCACTCGCCCTTTCTTATCCTTACTCATGTCTTCCTAAATCATTGTCGATTTACCATATTTTAACTTGTGACCTACACATAGCTATTTATATTATTCGCCACCTTTATTCAACTTGCTTGAATCATAGATTTTCAAACGAAACATCACATCATTTCCAGCTCTTCTTTGCTCTCTTGACTAGATCTCTCCGTACTTAGAAACCATACTCTGGAAGATGTGCCACTATCGATGCCGCTACTGATATTGAATCCCAGTGCTTCTACCCTTTTATCCAAAGTATGGACCATTGTCAGCCTTTTGAATTTGAGTATCTCGTATGCTATCACTTTTACCTTACTTACCTCAAAATCTCTCATCACATTTTCTATCTCTTTCAATACCTCCTTTCCACATAGGTATAATTCACATTCATAACTTGAAGTTCTATTATAATATTTGCACCTCTGGTGTGTATACAATACAGTGAGAGCTTCATTCTGACTTCTTATAAGGTTGGTACTTCTTTTAACTGGCTTTCTTGTAGATCCATTATAGAATATGGCTACTGTACCATCTCTCTTATACCTCCGATATTAAGAGTGATTCTGCTTCTCAACCACGATTTCTATAATTTTCTGGTCTAATAATTTCACTCCGGATTTACTTAGTTGATGCAACTCTTTAGTTTCCTTTCCCTATGATCAACCTTTATGTAGGCTTAATCTATCTTTCTATCTGCGGCTCTTGGCATTATTTATTGCCTTAGCCTTTCATGGACGTATGGAATATCCATGATACAATCTTCTAATGATTCAAACCTTTTTCTACACTTGGACTCACTTCCTTCTTTTAACTTATACTGGAGTCTTCTACGGCTGTATGATTGTCAACATATGTTCTGCATGGATAACATTCCGGAATCTTAAGTGCGATCATAACTACTTTGGCTCATTAATTGAATAATTCTTTTCATTCCTTCTTACATCTTTTTTTTAAACGCAATCCATTACTTTTTCGGGTTTTTCTGCCCCCTTGTTGCGTGCATACTTAGCATATCTTAGTTCCCACGCATGTTGGAATTCCATACTGCTCATATGATCTTGAATATTACTTCTGATTCTTACTTCCCATTTATTAGCCACGACAGGTGCCACTTTCTTATGGAGTACATACAATGTTGTTTTGGGCTATTGTTATAAGTGCATTTCCTCTTTAGGTTTCTGAGCTTAGATTGAAGCCATCTTCATTACTTCCTCATCTAGTCTTTCATTGTAGCAATTATGGAGAGCCCTATGACTCTTGTAAAGTGATGAGCTTATTACATCGTATACTCAATGAAATTTTTGATGTCCTTTCTTGCCTATAATTATCCTTGGTTGCTTACCTCCACGCCCTTGTTCTTGTAGGGTTGCTTTTGAACTTGATATTTTGACCATCTTCCCATTGGCACTCTCTGTTATTTCTGCAACACTCATATGATACTTTTAATTACTCCTATTCCTATATGAATATTTCTCAAGTATTACAATGTCATAACTGCGAGACTGAATTCACTATACTGGTTTTACTATATTTATCTTGCATGACCTACTGATTTGTCTGTATCCTCCTAGCTATCCATAATTAGGCTCTTCCTGAAATAACTACTAACTACTTCTTGACCCACATTCATATCAATACTCCGTGTTTCTTGGGTTATTTCCTTCGTCTTAACTTACATCTTATGCTGGCTGTTTGTTTATCAATAACATCTCGGGTAGGGACCTTACTTCCTTTCTTTGACGTCGTGTTTGCATAATGTTCTAAAATCGTAGCATATCTATATAATTTGAATAAGTGCAACCTCATCCCTTTCTCATTTTTTTCGCAATCTTCCTTTACTATTCCATAATTACTAGAACCACTTAATTCTGACTTAATGCCACATCACTCCATATTCCCTCCTTTAGGGGAGCACAAGATTTAGTGCTACGATGATCTACGTATAGATATTTTACTTATCCATCTTTGTCGTCTCTTCACATCGTCGATGACCCTTACTCGCCTCGCAGTAATTCTTTTCTACCAAAGATAAAAAAATTCCTTACTCGCAAGGGTGATACTTAGTATAATGGAACATACAGTCCCTTAAGCTTAAATTTGCTTACATGGCTTACTTTAGGGAAGCGTCTTCCTGAATGATCATCCTCTGAATTTCTCATGAATTTTCTTCTATTGTCCATTCTATTATCGGCGAAATGAAATATGAAATTCTCATGATGTCGACCATTATCAAATCATTCAATCCCTAATTCATGTTTAATTTATCTTATTCATCAACCCATACCGAGTTCTAATATTCTGGGTTTTAACTCTCCCTTCTGATAGTCGCATTGGAGTCACGAACTTATTTCTCGAAATGACGATATAAATTTATGGACTATACTCTTTTGTTGCCTCAAGGCCTGTCACCTCTCATATTTTCCTCCACATGACTATAAACTTTGTAATACTATCATTTTTTGATCAACCGTTGTCATCCATGGATCACATGTTACTTATAATGCTTCATTAACTCTCTTCTTATTTCCTGCTAACATTTTTGTCTATCACTTTATTCTTAAAACTTCAACAAGATATTCTTTTGCTTTTTAGCTACCATTTGCTTCATCCATTGGCTCTTCGAATTTCCAACATTCTTTATCTACTAGGGACGGGAGCCACACTAAGGTAATATTTACCCCTTCCAGGATTCCAGTGCATGTCTTTGTAGTACTCATATTTGGCTGTACTATTTATGTACTATCTAGGTATCTTACAAGGAGATCTATTAGCAACTTTGTAATATGCTTCGAAAATTTCAACTCAAATCATCCATCCATCATTTTGGGTTACTCTAACCCCAGCCGGATCCTGCTATCATGTCCTTCTCTTAAACCATATTCGTTAGCTCTCATAGGTTATGACTGAGATAGGTGTGGCTGATTGTACGTACGTCTGTTACTGTTGAAGGTAACTCAAAATGCTTATATCTGTCTTCCTGAATGGTAAATAATGATAATTTTTATTAACCGGCACCTCATACCCTTCTTCACCTTGCTTGTTTTACTTGCTGAAACTTGTGTTTAACTTCCGATTCCGTTATTCCTTTTTACCATAATAGTGGATAAGTATTCTTTCCTAAAAGCTCATTATCAAGAACCTTACACTTTTTTGTACATGCATGATCTTCTGAAGAACTCACATTCACTCATAATAAACAAGATGCAAAATCGGGTTCCTCTAACTCAACACTTCCACAACTATATCTCTTATCGATCGTCTTTCTGAATGTAGGCATCCTCTTATTACGAATAAAATAGAAGTTCAGAATTGGAATTCTTATAAGTGAGCTCTACCACACGATCTAAGTAAGAAGAAAGAGTAACAATCCTAAATGCCCTGTAGCCTCCTACTTATAAGTGTGGTACACAACACACCCATAAATAAGACTCTACTAGATATGGCTTATAGATTCTGTAGGATAGAACTGCTCTGATACCATTTTTTCACGACCCAGACTGACGGGCCGCGACGGGCACTTGGTACCTTACTCAACCGATTGCCAACATAACATATATTTCTTATTAGACTTTCGTTGGCAAATGGGTCAAACAGGCCGTCATGGGCTAAATGTAATAAACATAGAGGAATACTCAATATAGGATGACCCATCCTGATATAAAAACTTATACATGTGATATACGGGCCGATAAGGCCAACATGATTATTTGTAAACTCAACACATAGGCTGACAAGGCCATAGAAGCATTCGTATACATAAAGTCTATCTACAAGCCTCTAAGAGTGCATAATTAACATAAAGGTTGGGATAGGGCCCCGCCATAGCAAACAACGCCCATCTAAATCATAGTGACCAAACAAGCAACTCTGAAGCAAATGGAGTGCACCAACATATTCTGCTGAGCTGATGGCTTATTTGGAGGACTCTCGACCCATCTATCGTGACCCGCGGGCATGAAATGCAATGTCCCCAGGCAAAAGGGATGTCAGTACAAATAATATACCGAATATGTAAGGCACATAAATAAATACATAATAGACACGGAGGAAATATAGATTAAATGACTCAACCAATAAGTTTGGATAACTTTGTAAATTATGAAATAATTATAGTGTCATGCATATGGATGTCATGTCATGCACAAGTACATGTTTCATAACATCATCTGTCCTCTAAGGGTATCGCATCATATTATCTCGGCCACCGTGGGAAAAATTATCAACGTATACCAGCTGATCATATGGTGTTGTGTATATAACGTTGTAACCTTTTCCCATATCCCATATAAATATAATATACGCATATATGCGTAACACCATAACGTCATGGTTCAATGTACATGTGTAAATGCATGGAATGCATAAGAAATACGTTAATAAGATTTTCTCAGAATGACATAAAAATCAATATGCCTTTTGGATAAACTTTATCAAATATGTATTTTTATGAGAACAATGAACAGAAGATATAATAATAATTCACATGTGGAATCAAGAATATAGACACCTCTAGTATTTCTATGAATAGAGTCATTTATGAAAGTTGCGTATTTTGCTTGTTTCATTTGTATTATTTGGATCATGCCAAAAAGAAAGAAGGGATAGCCTTAACATACCCGGAGTAGGAAAAATCCGTATGATATTCTTGGGAGCAAAACCTCACCCTCACAAATTTACTTTTGCCTTGTTTGAAATATCATAATGCTTGTGACCTCAAAATAATCTCATTTCGGAGCTTGCGTCGATTAACTTACGACGAAACTTTAACGTCCAAAAATATGAGATGTAATATCTCATTCCCGACCTTTCATCAATTCACTTATGGCATACTGTCACTTATGAAAACATGGGTGTAACAATTTAATGTTATATTACTTGATGGGATGTGTGAATTGGTTTCTGTGGGGGTTCGGGAGTGAGTTGAAACAATTATTTCCATTTTGAGAGTCTTAAGTTGTAAGAGTTGATCAAGTTTTAACTTTTCAGTAAACGACCTCAAAATCAAGATTTGAAGGTTCATATAGGTTTAGATTTGGCTTTAGAGGTTCCTAAAAGAATTGGACACCATTTGTGTAAGGACTCAGCCGATCATTTTAAGAGTTGTAGCCCCGTTTCCCCATTTACTTCTAATTTTATGATTTATAGTTGTTATGTGACTTGTCGGGGTAGTTGGTTTGGTTTCAGAGAGGTTTCAAAATGAATTATGACACTTAGTCTCAAGGTTGAAAGCTTAAGTCGAAAAGGTTGATCAGATGTTAACTTTTGTGTAAACGACTCTGAATTAGAGTTTTGATGGTTCTGTTAGCTCCGTTGGGTGATTTTGGACTTAGGCGCATGTATGGATAGTGATTTAGAGGTTTGTAGTTGAATCAGGCTTGAAATGATGAAAGTTGGAAATTTAGAAGTTTGATCGAGAGTGGACTTTGTGGTTACCGGGCTCAGATTGGAGTTTCGGGAGTTGGAATAAGTCTGTGGTGTCATTTGCGACTTGTATGCAAATTTGGGGTCAATCGGACATAATTTGATAGGTTTGGACATCGAATGTAGAAGTTAAAAGTTCAAAGTTCATTAGGCTTGAAACTATGTGCGATTCATGGTTTTAGCGTTATTTGATGTGATTTGAGGGCTCGACTAAGTTTGTATGATTTTTTGGAACTTGATGTTATGTTTGATTGAGGTCTTGGTAGTCTCTAGAGTGTCGAGTGAGTTTCGGATGGTTAATGAATCAATTTTTGGACTTGGGGATCAGCTGAAGTTTTTTGATGTCCCTAATATGGTTTCCTTATACCCGATCCCGTGGGAAGGTCCGCGATCGTGTAGGCTTAGCTGGGTAGTAGAGGACCTTTTTCTACGTGTTCATGAGAAGGAGGATATGATTGCATAGTTGTGGGATGCTGTGATTCAAGAATGCGTGGCTAAGGTCACGTCACGTAAGGTATAAGAGGCAGAAATTGGAGTTACACGTTTGTTCTTCGCAATCGCGTGAAGATGGCTGCGATTGTCACACCTCCTTTTTCGCTACTACACCCCGTGAAAGGTATAGTAAAAGGAGTTTTTCTAATTAAAGGACAATCAAAACGGGATTCATTTATTGAGAAATTTAGAGTCGCCACTTGGGAGATTATGGTGTCCCAAGTTACCGATTTGAATCCCGAATCGAGGAAAGTGTTTGACTCTGTATTACAGTCGCGAACAAAAAATTCGGGTAAGGAATTCTGTTAACCCGGAAGAAGAGGTTAGGCACTCCCCAAGTCTGTGGTTCTAGCACGGTCGCTCAACTGCTATATTTGGCTTAAATCTGATTGTTATACATGTTAAAACCTATAGTGCGATTTTAGAATTATTTACCGCTTTTAGTCAATTTTAAAGAAAGCGAACGTCGTTTAAGAAGGTTTTTTTGGATCACGTCACATGAAATGCACCCGGATCATCGACACATTCTTATTCAACATTTTGGGATTTGAATTTGGGTCACATGAAATGCACACCCGTATTTAAGAAGGTAAAAATTATTAAAAATGCACCTAAAGTGGCTAACGGGTTATTATCTTTGGGGAGGACCATGAAATTTGCTAAACGGCCCATTCCGAAATCTAAGTATTTTTATTTCAACCATTTATTAAGGGCCCCACAATTTATGCATTTCCATTTGGCGAGGCTCGTCTCATTTTATTCATTAAAGGGCGAACCTAATGCAACTATGATTCTCTATATTTTTGTCTCTAATAATGAAGAAAAGGTCCTAATTGATTAATATTATGAATTTCGGGCCTTGAGTTCAAGTCCGGATTCAAACAAAAGGGCAAGCCTTTTAGTTCGGACCCGCTACCTAATCCAAAGGCCCCAAATTAGTATCGTGGAATTTTGACTTGAAAAAGAAAGAATTTCAGATTTTAATAAATTGGATTTGAAATACAGCCGATCCTAGTGTTAATTATTTCAGTACTAAATGACATATGGGCCTCATCATTGAGCCCAGTAGTATAAGATGAATTATTGGTCACTACTATCAACCTTTGGGCCTCGAGGCAAGCCCAATTGTGGTAGAAAAAGCAGGCCCGTGATTAGTCCTGGCATAAATGGTGTGGGCTAACAGCCCTGGGCTCATGAACAAACCCAAACCCATTTTAGAGCAATGGAGACTTACTAATTGGGACAATATATAACTAAAATTCCAAATTCAACCTCAACTATTAATTTAATTCTAACCTTGCGATTCAGATCTAACTGAAGACATTTACAACCATTTAGGAGGTCTGACAATATAATTGAACTCAGTTATGATGTAGACATGCTGTTTTAATTTTGAAACTCAAGGCTGTTTTTAACAATCATTAAGGACTGTATATAAATGCCCTACAACTAAGCCAAACTACAAACTGAAATGCAGCTCCTATAATTAACCAGCACCTTGATCTGTAAGTGAACATCTAATGGCTAAACTAAGATTTACACAACTAAAATCTATTTAGAATAATCCTGCGTATCTAAAATAATTTGTACAGTCCAGTGCAGTCCATACTTATTTACAATAAGAACAGTAGCTAAGTCAAGGAATATATTCGAATGTAAAACATTGAGCAACCAAGTCTCTAGCAAAATCATGCAACAACTTCATTTCGTATTGCGATTTGATATCTACATCACATGGGATTCATGAAGTGTACCTGGATAAGGAATCAAAATAAAGAGAAGGAGAAGTCAACTGCAACTTAACAAGCTAGCAAGAGAAAATAGCAAGCCACAACAACTGGAAATGATCAACAATCCAACTCCAAATCCCAGTAATGGAAATACCAACAGAATAGGCCAGAAATCCACTCGAACAAACCAAATCGAACGAGAAATCACTCTGGAGACTTTTAACCTCAGTTATTAGATAGAATTAAGAAATTTTTAAACCATTTTGAATCTCATGTGAGTTGCAAAAGTTGGAAAGGATGCTGGAACTTGAAATTAGGGTCACAGTGGAACAATTTTATGATTTTTGGAGTTTTGCTAGGAAGCCTGAGATCTGCAGAATTTTTCAGATTCGAAATTCAAACTTTGGCTGGTGGAGCTTGTGGAAAGTGAGGGGAGGAATTTTCAGGGGTTCCAAAAACTTCTTACTTAATGCATTGGCATGCCCTTTTATAGGCAAAATGAGGGCATCCTTCAGATTTTGTGTTTGCCTACTAGTCCCTAGGTTATTTTCAAAATAGTCCTTTTCTTATTGACTTGTTTCTCAAGTAAGTACACCTATTTTTCTGAATTTCAAACTTAAAACCCATTTTAGAAGATCCTAGTGAATTCCAGTTTTATCTATCATGTTCTTATGCAATTCTAAATATCTAAACTACCACTGAACTCCCTGAAATTACCAACTTCACTTAACTGACCCAACCTCTTAACCATAGTCAATTAAACCTACAAGCCTAGGAGCTGATTAACTAAATCCAAACAACTATACTAATTGAAATTAACTGCAGAGGACTAACTGAAATAGTTATATTAAACCAAAAATTAACCGAGATGAACGCAATTTTACTTAATAAATTTAACCAAAAATCATGAAATTCAACACAGGTAAACAGAGAACAAATAAAAAATTAAAATCATAACATGCTATCAGTAGAAAAAAATAACAATTTAACATCTACAAACTGAGGGAAACAGGTAAATAAAAATCAAGCACAGCTAACACAGAACCAAAGGAAGCAAATTAGATGAAATAGAAAAGGGTTGGGATTCAACTGGTTTGACCCTAATATGAAAACAATTGAGAGGACTTACCAATTTGAACTTGAACATGACCGACATTTGATTCAAGCACCGAAATGATATTAGTCATTTGTTCTTCACCCAGAACACATGAACAATATCGTTTCATGGTCCAAATCGAGCTTCAACTCCGTGAGATTTGGAGAAGGAAAAGATGCACAAACTAGAGTTCCAGGTTTTAAGATCTACAATTACAGAGGCGGTGTGAGTGTTCAACGGGAAATGGTTTGATCCTAATTTTAGACAAGGTATGAGGATGGTCGGGTGAAATTTTAGGGCTAAACAGAAACGGCACCGCCATCGGAAAATCAGGGCGGTGCTAGGGTTCATAACTTCAAATGAGGATTTGAAGGGTTCGGGGTGTATTCGAACGATTATGGCCAAGGATCGAGGACGTAGGAGATGAGGTGGTGTTAGGGTATTCATTTGGAAAGGATTGAACGCTGGCGCCGGTGGCTTTCAATAGAGAACATGGGGGCGGCTAGAATTTTTAGGGTTTACGTTAGAGACAAAATTGGGGGTCGGAGAGGGGGGGGGGGGNATATACGTATGATCCCTCAGTTCCTGGCCGTTGGATGATGAATCCTCGACGACCAGGATTAAATTTTGAGCAAACGGTACCGTTTTGAGGGACGGGGATTTGGACCGGGCATTGGGGTGACTTGGGCCTGGGGTATGGGCTGGGTTATACGAATTGGGCTGGGGATTTTTGGTTTCAACGAGCCCAAATGTGGATTTATTATTAAGAGCCTTCTTTTTTAAATATTTTTCTTTTATTTCCCTCCTTTATTGTAATTTCCTCTTCTTTTTTATTTCATTTTGTATTTTATATTTTCTTGATTTATTAAGATGCAAAAATAAAGACATAATATATTTACAAAATTAAACTAATTAATTCCTAAAAATTAATTAAATCCTTTTTAAAAGTAAACTCATGACAAATCCCTCAATTAACAATAAAAATGCAAAAATGGACTATTTTTGTTATTTTCTTTGTACTTTGTTTTAAATGCAATTCAACTACTAATTAATCCTAAAAATATAAAATTAAACCCTAAATACACATGCCAAAAGTATTTTTTTATATTTTTCATATAACTTAAAATGCACAAATAAATGCAAACAATTAACAGAAAATAACACAAAAATTCACAAAATTACAGAATAATGAAGAAAATCATTTTGTTTGAATTTTTGGGAGTAATTCACTTAGGGAAAAAATCAAGTGCTCATAGCTGCCCTTCTTTGCTCGGAAACACGCAGAGTTCTCGGGCAAAGATAAGTGAGCGGATACGAGCAATTTTTGCCCGTTCGAATACTCCGTGTGAAGTATTTTTGAAAAGTTTGACCGCATCCTGCTTCGGAGGTTTCCTACATATCCTTAGCTAAAAAGGAATCAGGTCAGTGTAGTTCGGGAAGGTTCGGTAGCTGGGACTATTAGGAGTTGTGATTTCACTGTTGTGCTGCTGTTATTGCTCGCTGACCTCCTTATTACACCGTGTAAAAATAAAAAAAAATCTAGCATAAGCTATGATCTATGAATTACAAAAAGGTCCTATCTATGTCTTCAAACTTGCTCTTATGTTGCCTTGAACTGGTATTCTTCCACTGGCATTCTTGCATTGTTGCCTTGCATTATGATCGGAGATGTTTTGCCATTCCTCCGAGTGATACTTAACTGCATATATGACATATGTGCCTCTATTCTCCAGGAGGGCTCTTGATTGCTGGCGCTTGAAAAGTATTCCCTTGTTCTCCAGGTGGGATCCTGACTGCTTCGCTTGAAAAGTATTCCCTTGTTCTCCAGGTGGGCTCCTGACTGCAACAAAATAAATAAACAAAGAAAATTTTCTGCCCCAGTTTGGTGACTGGGAACATCATGTTATCCAATATTAAAACTTAAAAGCTAAAATTTTAATTGTACTTCCCTTATTCTCCAGGTGAGCGCCTGACTGCTGAAACTTGAAAAGTATTCCCTTGTTTTCCAGGTGGGCTCCTGATTGCTAAACTTGAAAAGTATTCCCATGTTCTCCAGGTGAGCTCCTGACTGCAACAAAATAGACAAACAAAGAAAATATTCTACCCCAGTTTGGTAACTGGGTACAACATGTTATCAAATATTAAAAATTAAAAGCTAAAATTTGAATTGCACTTCCCTTGTTCTCCAGGTGGGCGCCTGACTGCTGAAACTTGAAAAGTATTCCCTTGTTCTCCAGGTGGGTTCCTGATTGCTGAACTTGAAAAGTTGTCCCTTGTTCTCCAGGTGGGCGCCTGACTTCTGAACTTGAAATGTATTCCCTTGTTCTCCAGGTGGACTCCTGACTTCAACAAAATAGACGAACAAAGAAAATTTTCTGGCCCAGTTTGATGACTGGGCGCGTTATGTTACCAAATATTAAGAACTTGAAAGATAAAATTTTAATTGTACTTCCCTTATTCTCCAGGTGGGCGCCTGACTGCTGAAACTTGAAAAGTATTCTCTTGTTCTCCAGGTGGGCTCCTGATTGCGGAACTTGAAAAGTATTCCCATGTTCTCTAGGTGGGCTCCTGACTGCAACAAAATAGACAAACAAAGAAACTATTCTGCCCCAGTTTGGTAACTGGGTACAACATGTTATCAAATATAAAAAATTAAAAGCTAAAATTTGAATTGCACTTCCCTTGTTCTCCAGGTGGGCGCCTGACTGCTGAAACTTGAAAAGTATTCCCTTGTTCTCAAGGTGGGTTCCTGATTGCTGAACTTGAAAAGTAGTCCCTTGTTCTCCAGGCGGGCGCCTGACTTCTGAACTTGAAATGTATTCCCTTGTTCTCCAGGTGGGCGCCTGACTTCAACAAAATAGACGAACAAAGAAAATTTTCTTCCTCAGTTTGATGACTGGGCGCGTTATGTTACCAAATATTAAGAACTTGAAAGATAAAATTTGCATTGTACTTCCCTTGTTCTCTAGGTGGGCGCCTGACTGCTGAAACTTGAAAAGTATTCCCTTGTTCTCTAGGTGGGCTCCTGATTGCTGAACTTGAAAAGTATTCTCTTGTTCTCCAGGTGGGCGCCTTACTTCTGAACTTGAAATTTATTCCCTTGTTCTCCAGGTGGGTGCTTGACTTAAACAAAATAGATGAACAAAGAAAATTTTCTGCCCCAGTTTGATGACTGGGCGCGTTATGCTACTAAATATTAAGAACTTGAAAGATAAAATTTGCATTGTACTTCCCTTGTTTTCCAGGTGGGCGCCTGACTTCTGAACTTGAAACGTATTCCCTTGTTCTCCATGTGGGCGCATGACTTTAAAATACCGAACAAAGAAAGTTTCTTGCCCCTGTTTCTATCAAAGAAAGATTTTTTTAATATAAAATGGTGGTCAGTTGCTGGCATTCTTGCTGGGTACGTCCCTGCTGTTGGTTTTCTCCAACTTGCTCCCCTGGACTTGCCTCGAACCTCCTCGACTTCCTGACTGACTTCAACACCCTAACTTTGATGACCCAAGTGTTCTATCCCCTATTGTTGTTTTTGTGTTCCAAACCCCTCTATCTGAAACTTGCTTTTTCCCCACAATTATCTGATCAATCCACCGACGAAACTTCTAGTGGTCTTTTGCATCTTACTTTGCATTTTTCCATCTTTGGTATATTTTGGCCCTGTTGTGCTTTGCAACTCGAAAACTGGCAGTTAGCCTTGACATTCCCCCCTTTTGTTTAAGACCGACACTGAAACATCTTAAAGAGCGGACCTCAAAAGAATGAAATGCAATGACCTCGAGGGTTAAGGATAGGGAGAATGCGAAAATGAATGAGTTGTAATGAAGAAGGAAGAGAAGAAGACTTATCAAAGTAGAACAGCTGGTGCCATTGATCACGCCATGCATTTTGGATTAGCCAGCCCAGTCCGTCCAACCAATAAACTTTCAATTGCCATATTTGCTGTTCCGGACTTTCATAACCTGATTTTCACCCAAACAAAAACCCTGCTCGTCCTGCAATGTCTTGAGCAGCTTTCAACCACAGAGTTGTCTCATTTGCCCATCTGAAAAACTCACCTTCGCCTTACGGTACCCATGAGGGTTTTCACCAATAAAACTCTCTCATTTTTTATTTCTCTCAACTCACGTCACCTTATGGTGCCCGTGAGGTTTTCACCAATAAGACTCTCTCATATTTGATTTCTCTCAACTCACGTCACCTTACGGTGCCCGTGAGGGTTTTCACCAATAAGACTCTCTCATTTTCATCATTTCCTTCGGGTACCGGAGTGTTTCCCCTGACACGAATTGCTTTTATTTGCTCGTATTGGCACCTCTTGAAGACTGATCGGAAGGTCTTTCTTTGTATCGTAATGCAGGCTTTTGGATGGGGTTAGAAATAAGGGTATAAAAGGCTAAAAACAATTCAACATGGGTTCAAAATTTCAATTTTCAGAATCAGATTTCCCACAACAACCAGAACTTCTGTCCCAGTTTCTTTCTTGGGGAATTTTGGGATTTTGTTTTGGTGTGATTGAACCTCAGAGAAAGGCTGCCTACGTACCCTTTCGGGGTCAAGTCAAACGTAGTCCAGGTCATAAAATTATTTCGGTGTTGCGAACTTCACTTTTCTTTTCTTTCTTTTCATTTTTCTTTTCTTTTTTCTTTCTTCATTTTTCTTTTTTTTTCTTTTCTTTTCTCTTTTCCTTTCTCTTTTTTCTCTTTTAGTTTCTTTTTTTTTCTCTTTTCTTTTGGACTGTGTTTTATTGTTTCTCCGTTGATATTCCCTGCTCAGGCTCCCGAGTTGTTATCGATTCCGAAAGAGGGGTACAGAAGGAAATAAATGAAGCTCAAAAGTGGTAACAAGGGATAAAGTGTTTGGATAGCAGAACAAAATGCCTTCGTCATTTCAATCTCAAAAATATGCCAAATACAGTAAAGTACAATTAAACAAAGAAATCATACATAGTATCGCTTGACTGAATCAGAGTTGATAACCATTTCTACACATTTTCCTTCCACATCTGTCAAATATAATGCGCCATTGGACAACACTCGAGTTACAACAAATGGCCCCTGCCAGTTGGGGGCGAACTTTCCTTTTGCTTCAGCCCAATGAGGTAGGATATGCCTCAAAACCAATTGCCGTACTTCAAACTTCCGCGGACGCACTTTCTTGTTATATGCTCTTGCCATTCTCTGTTGATACAACTGACCGTGACATATTGCTACCAATCTCTTTTCATCAATCAAACCCAATTGTTCCAAGCGGGCTTTGACCCATTAAACATCGTCAATTTCCGCCTCGGCGATAATCCGAAGGGATGTTATTTCAACCTTTGTGGGTATCACTACCTCAGTGCTATATACCAATGAATAAGGAGTCGCCCCTACTGAAGTGCAGACAGTAGTGCGATAGCCTAACAGTGCAAAGGGTAACTTCTCATGCCATTGCCTGGACCGTTCCACCATTTTTCGAAGTATTTTGTTGATGTTCTTGTTGGCTGCTTCGACCGCTCTATTTGCCTTAGGACGATATGGGGTGGAATTGTTGTGCGTGATCTTAAATTGCTGACATGTCTCCATCATCAGATGGCTATTAAGATTGGCACCATCGTTCATGATGATGAGCTTCGGGATTCCGAATCGACAAATGATATTTGAATGCACAAAATCGACCACTGCCTTCTTGGTCACGGATTTGAAAGTTTTCGCCTCAACCCACTTAGTGAAATAATCAATGGCTACCAGAATAAACCTGTGCCCATTTGACGCCACTGGCTCGATCGGCCCAATGACATCCATTCCCCAAGCAATGAAAGGCCATGGTACCGACATTGTATGCAATTCAGATGGTGGAGAATGAATCAAATCTCCATGTACCTGACATTGATGACACTTGCGCACGAAACTGATGCAATCCCGTTCCATAGTAAGCCAATAATAACCAGCTCGGAGAATCTTCTTTGATACATTCCCACTCATATGAGGTCCACAAACTCCCGCATGTACCTCAGTCATGTTAACTGTAGCCTGTTTAGCATCTATGCATCTCAATAAACCAAGATCTGGAGTTCTCTTGTACAACACTCCTCCACTGAAGAAAAATCCGCTTGCCAAGCGTGGAATTGTTCTCTTTTGATCCCTTGTGGCTTGTGCGGGGTATACTCCCATCCTGAGGTATTCTTTAATGTCATGGAACCACGGCTCACTATCGAGTTCTTCTTCTACCATATGACAATAGGCATGCTGATCTCGGACCTAAATCTGCAAAGGGTCCACATAAGCCTTATCTGGGTGATGCAACATTGACGCCAAAGTGGCCAACGCGTCGGCAACTTCATTATGAATCCTTGGAATATGCCTGAAATCTATTGACTGAAACCGTTGACAAAGCTCGCGCAAACACTAACGGTACGGTATGAGCTTCAAGTCTCGTGTCTCCCATTCCCCCTGAATCTGGTAAACCAGAAGATCCGAGTCACCCATGACCAAGATTTCCTGGACACCCATGTCTATATCCAACCTCAAACCCAAGATACACGCCTCGTATTCAGCCATGTAATTGGTGTAATAGAAACGAAGTTGAGCCGTAACAGGGTAGTGTTTCCCTGTCTCAGAAATAAGTTTTGCTCCTATCCCGACACCTTTGGTGTTGGCAGCCCCATCAAAGAACAATTTCCATCCTGGCTTCTCGACCTGTTCTAATTCATCAACATGTATTATCTCCTCGTCAGGGAAATATGTCTTCAAAGGTTCATATTTATTATCCACTGGATTCTCGGCTAGGTGATCAGCCACCGCTTGTGCTTCACATAGACAATATCAAACTCCGTAAGCAAGATTCGCCACTTCGCGAGCCTCCCTGTGGGAATGGGCTTCTAAAAAATATACTTCAATGGGTCTAACCGAAAGATGAGATAGGTGGTATATGATGACAAGTAATGTTTCAATTTCTGCGCTACCCAGGTTAAAGCACAACACGTCCTCTCAAGTTGAGTGTACTTCTTGCTAAGGTAATAAATCACTTGTTATTTCTTTCCTGTGATGTCATGCTGCCCCAGTATACAGGCAAAAGAGTTATTCAAAATTGTTAGATAAAAGATCAAGGGTCTTCCCGGCTCCGGCGGAACCAACACCGGTGGACTGGCCAAATATTCCTTAATCTTGTCAAATGCTAACTGGCATTCATCCGTCCATCTGATCGCAACATCCTTCTTTAGCAGCTTAAAGATGGGCTCGCAGGTCATTGTGAGATGTGCAATGAACCTGTTGATATAATTTAACCTGCCAAGCAAACTCATCACATCTTTTTTTGCTCTTAGGTGGCGGTAACTCTTGAATGGCTTTGATCTTGGATGGGTCCAGCTCGATACTGCGTCGACTTACCACAAACCCCAACAGCTTCCCAGATGGGACTCCAAATGCACACTTTGCTGGATTAAGTTTGAGGTTTTACCTGCGGAGCCTCTGAAAAAACTTCCTCAGGTCCTTGGCATGGTCACATTGCTTCCTCGACTTTATGATCACGTCGTCTACATAGAATTCAATTTCCCGATGTATCATGTCATGGAACATGGTGGTCATCGCCCCCATGTATGTTTCCGCTGCATTCTTTAACCCGAATGGCATGACCCTATAACAATACGTTCCCCAAGGTGTGATGAATGCTGTCTTTTCCGCATCCTCCTCATCCATCAAAATCTGGTGATAGCACGCGTAACAATCCATGAAGGAACCAATCTCATATTTGTAACAATTGTCAATCAATATATGGGTGTTTGGCAGTGGGAAATTGTCTTTTGGACTCGCTTTATTGAGATCACGGTAATCAACGCACACTCTGGTCTTTCCATCCTTCTTTAGCACAGGCACAACATTAGCTAACCAAGTAGGATACCGCGTGACCCAGATGACCTTCGCATAAAACTTCTTGGTGACCTCTTCTTTGATTTTTACACTGATGTCTGTTTTAAATTTCCTTAGCTTTTGCTTGACATGGGGCATGCCGGGTCGGTGGGCAATTTGTGGACCACCAAATCGGTGCTTAAACCCGGCATATCGTCATATGACCACGCAAAAATATCTTTGTACTCAAACAACGCTTTGATTATCTCTTCTCTGAGCTGTGGTTCCAAATGGATACTTATTTTTGTTTCCCGTACATTCTCCTAATCCCTAAATTGATTGCCTCTGTGTCATTTAGATTATGTTTGGGTTTTTCTTCAAATTGGCTTAATTCTCTACTGATTTCTTCTAAGGCTTCCTCATCATCATATTCTACCTTGTTATCACACTCAATTTCTTGTATTATTATTTTGGAGTTAGATTGGTAATTAAGACTAGGCTGAAGACTCCTCATGCATGACACATCGGTGAAACCAGCATAAAAAGGACTGTACAACAAAGAAAAGAAAGACAAAATAAAGACTATTAGGAATGAAGAAGGAAGGAAATTGCATTTCATTAAAATTGTAAGATAACAAGGTTTAACTCGTCCAAACGGACCGAACATAGGATCAGAATTACAACCTTAGAAATAACCTAGATTAAACTGAAAGAAAAATCAAAACTAACTACCAAGACTCCCTCCGGGTAGGAAGAGGAGTAGCTTCCCAATTATTAAGCTTTGCATGAGGCCCCACAAACTGCACATTTGCCTTGCTTGGACCTTCTCCTGCCTCCAACACATTCACCTCGTCAAACAGCTTTTCAAACTTCTCAATCAGCTCCTTGTCGGGTTCCACCACCACAGATTTAGGCATTACCGTTGTTGGGTGGTTCTTAGTACCAAGCCTGACAAAGGAACGGGAAAGGCGGGGGATGGGTTTTGGAAGGGTACGTGCTCTATTTTTCATCATTTAACTCGCCTTATGTCAGCAGCAGTGGACTTGAAGCCTAAACCAAAAGTATCCAGGTTTCCAAGAAGAGATACTGGCTGTGTGATGCCTTGCAAAGCAGCACCCAAGCCTTTTCCAGGTATGAATCCATTCTTTATCATTTCCAAAGCCACAATGACAGATTCAGTAGCTACCCAGGGCATAGGAATACACTCTCCTTCTGGGGTCTTTTCAACTGATACTGCATCCAAGACTTGGTAAACCCATGGACCTTTGTCATCCTCAGCTTCTTCGAAAGGAATAATGGTATTACACGAACTATCTTTGCCATGCACCATAATTTCCTGCCAGTCCCACTTGAATTTGACCATCTGATGCAAGGTAGATGGTACTGCTTTTGCGGCATGAATCCAAGGCCGGCCTTACAAGAGATTGTAAGAAACAGCCATGTCGATCACCTGGAACTCCATAGTAAATTCAACTGGTCCTATCATCAGTTCCAGCACGATATCCCTAACTGTGTCCTTTCCTCCTCCATCAAATCCCCGCACGCAAATGCTATTCTTGTAGATCCTCTCACTATCTACTTTTAACTTTTCCAGGGTGGAAAGAGGGCAGTGGTTTGCGCTGGACCCGTTGTCGATCAGCACCCGGGTGACCACAGAGTCTTCACATTTTACCGTGAGGTAGAGTGCTTTATTATGCTTAGTGCCCTCTAAAGGCAGCTCATCATCAGAAAATGTAACCCTGTTGACCTCAAAAATCTTGTTTGCTATTTTCTCCAGATGATTCACAGAGATATTATCAGGAACATGGGTTTCATTCAGAATCTTCATCAACGCCTGACGGTGCTCATCCGAATGGATCAATAAAGATAGCAACGAGATCTGTGCCAGAGTTTTTCTCAACTGTTCTACAATGGAATAATCTTGCGCCTTCATCTTCTTCAAGAATTCTTCTACTTCTTCTTCAGTTACGGCCTTTTTTACTGGTGCTGGATTATCTTTGGCTGCTTTGGCTTTTCTCATCTCTTCGGGGGCAAAGCACCTCCCTGAATGAGTCATCCCATGGGTTTCACAAACTTCTTCTTTAAATTCCTTCCCTTTGTACGTCACAGTCACTCGGCCGTAATTCCATGGGACGACCTTTTCACTGACCACTGGTAACTGAGTCACTGGCTTGATGATAACCGGCTCTGTATAAACCCCTTTGACGATCACAACGGGCTTGACAGCTGCCCCCGGCACCAGCACTTTAATTGGTTCTTATTTTACTGCCACATTGCTCAAAAGCTCCTTTTTTATCACCACCACTGGTTTGCTGACTATCTCCTCTACCTTAATCAATGCCCTCCCACTGGTTGGTTTCCTATTTGATCTGTCCTCGCTGGCCCTAATCATCATCACAATTTGAGAAGGCTTCTTATACTCCCCCTTTTGCTCTAATTCAATCATATGGGTCTCGTGATGGGATGGCAATGGATTCTGAGTGATGTTAAGCGTCTCTAAGGCCTACACTTTAATTCGGCGGGCATCAATAAGCTTCTGGATGGCCGTTTTCAAATGCCAACATTTTTTTGTGTCATGTCCCGGAGCACCCGAGCAATACTCACAACTCACCGAGTGGTCCAAATTCCTTGAGGGAGGATTTGGCACTTTGGGTTCAATCGGACTCAACATACCCAAGTGTTTTAATCTGTGGTATAAGATGGTGTAGGATTCTCCCAACAGAGTGAAGGTCTTCTTTTTCTTCATCCTATCATTCTTGGAAGCAAGTTCAGGTCAAAAACTGGGTCCCATGGGGTTTCTGTAGACTCTCGGGGGTAGGTAGGTGCTTTGAGTTGGGTAAGTATTTTGTGAGGTAGGTACGCGCCATGGCGCCTGAGGTTGGGGGTATGTTTGGGCATGGTGGACAGAGAAATGGGGGACGGGAGGTAGATAGTAGCATTGCGGTGGGCCATATGGGGTGTGTGGGTAGGTTTGAGCATGTGGTCGTGGTTGGTGATAATATGGTGATGGACCCCTGGACCAAGCTCTCGATTCCACTACTATAACATCTTCTTTCTTCTTTTTTCCCAACACACCTCCAGTGCCGCTCTGGATAGCCTGGGTAGTTTCTTTGATCGCCGAATAGCTCATAATTTTGTTGGACTTGAGACCCTCTTCCACCATGCTTCCCATTTTCACTGCTTCATTAAAAGTTTTCCCAACTGCCGACACCAGATGACCATAGTAGGTAGGCTCCAAAGTTTGCAGGAAGTAATCAACCATCTCGCTTTCCTTCATTGAAGGATCGACTCTTGCGGCCTTTTCTCTCAATCAAAAACTGTACTCTCTGAAGCTTTCCCTGGGCTTCTTCTCAATCTTTGTTAGTGATAGACGGTCTGGGACAATTTCGAGATTATACTGAAAGTAGCCTGCAAATGCTTGGGCCAGATCATCCCAAGTGTACCATCGAGTATGATCTTGCCGCATGTACCATTCTAAGGCCGCACCACTGAGGCTTTGACTAAAGTATGCCATTAATAACTCATCCCTTCCCCCAGCTCCTCTCATCTTACTGCAAAATCCCCTCAGATGGGCTACTAGATCACCATGTCCGGCATACAGATCAAACTTGGATAACTTGAATCCCGTAGGCAACTGGACGTCAGGAAACAAGCACAAGTCCTTGTAGGCCACACTCACCTATCCTCCTAGACCCTGCATATTTCTGAATGATTGCTCCAAGCTTTTCAACTTTCGTATCATCTCCTCCTGCTCAGGGTTTTTGGGAGGCTTCTCTTCTTCAGCTGAGCTATCAAGACGGGGAGTATAAGAGTATGGTTCTGGAGGTTTGAAGGTGGGTTCAGGTGGGTAATAGTGATTTTCCTAATTTTGGAACAGGGGCTCACTAGAAGATCTATGTAATGCGGTGGGTGGAGGAGCCACAAACACAGGAGTAGTTGGTGGTAGAGGGCATGGGATTTGTTTAGGTGGTGGAGGTGGTAGTGTTTGGGAAGTGGTTGTGTAGTATTGCTGGTAGGTAGGGTAGGCCGGAGAGGAATTCACTGTGGGAGGATCTTGTGGCTGAGCTAATGGCGGGATGTAGGCAGGATTAGCAGGATAGGCTGGTAGTGGGTGTCCCTTTGCCCAGGCCTGGTACATTTTGGCCATTTGCTGTTTCAATTTATACATCTCCTCTTTGATGGCATTGACATCCACTACTTCTTCTTCCCTAGACGGGTCGACAATGCTTGCTTCTAGCTCTGGGTTGACCATTTTTGGTGTATCCTTAGAGCGGGTGTTGTATGGATGGGTTGCCAGAATGCCATTCAACTTAACCACTTGCCTGGACTCATCATCAGCAACAACTTTGTTAGTGGTTAGGGCATTAACAAATAGATAAACGCACATTTGGGGAATGAATGCACCTAGGCAGTTAATGATTTCTATTATGCATTTGCTCGACTGCCTGCGTCATCCCGGCTTTCTTTTTTCCTTATTTGTCAGGCCTATTCTTTCTTCTTCCCTTTTATTTATTTTTTTGGAATTTTCACAAGTTACTAGGTTATTCGGTTTTCGGAATAACAAAAATATAGACTCGATGATTAAAAACTATATTAGGAGTACATCAACGCTTCATATCCTGGGGCCCACGGGGCATCACTCGGCATCGCCGTAGGCCTGTGCAAGACTGATAAGGCTTTAATGTGACTATTAAAAAAAACTGGCCATGTAATGACTTATTTTGACTTTAAAAGCCAAGTGGCTATTTTGAAATTTTTATTTAAGAAAACAAAGACTCGATTTTTCAAATACGGCCTTTCAACACTTCCGAGAGGGAGATTTTAAGGCTGTGCTCGCAAACCATTTAAAAATGACTCAGGGAGGCTGTTCTTGCAAAAAAAACCTTCCGCCGCCCTTTTGGGGACGTTCGACTTATTTTTAACAAGAATGGCGTCACCCGACTTATTTGACAAAAATTAATTTGGTTATTTTTAAAAACGGGTGGTTGGACTCGATGAGGGTTGCCTACGTATCTCACACCCGGTGAGAATCAAACCAGCGTAGTTCGGGCAGCTTTTTCAAAATCAAAGCTATTTTGTATAACTATTTCTTTCTATTTTTCAAATATTTTCTCTTTTTCCTTTTTGCGTTTTTCAAAATCTGGCAGCATTTCGGTACTATTTGGGCATTTGTTTTTAAACAAATGATTACCCTCACTTAGTCCTAACACTGCTATTTTTTACAATTTTTAACTCATTATGTATGAGCTGGTCCACACGCAAAACCAAGAAATAAATGCGCAAGTAGCACGTAAGATGAATCAGGATGGTCATTTCATTTCAGGTCACCTGTCCTAGATGGACCCAACCCCTGTGTTGAGTCTCCTAAGTCAAATGCACATGATGCAAACAAGCGTCCTACTAGGGATCCGGTATGAGGTTATTGTTCTTCTAGGTTTAAACCTTAGGATTATTGGTCTAGACCTGGCTTACCCGAGCGGACAACTCGGGCTGAGGAGGAGGCAGCGTACCGGGGATACAGAAGCTCCGCCGGCTTAGCAACTTATCCAAACCTCGTTATAGATTGGGAAAGACTCTAAACAAAAGAGAAGCTACACGAAGTGCACCCTTCTCCACAATGTAGAAGACTCAGAAAGAGGGAGAGATTCGCGACCATTTATATACAATTCAACCAATATCAATGCGGTAAAACATTTAGCACATATAACATGGAACATGTAGAAAAATCAGATAAAGCCAAATATAATAATTTAACTGAGCTCGAATTCTTGAACCCTGAACCAGAGATTCTAGGTTCGTTCCCCAGCAGAGACGCCAGAGCTGTTACACCTTTTTTTTCGCTACTACACCCCGTAAAAGGTATAATAAAAGGAGTTTTTCCAATTAAAGGACAATCGAAACAGGATTCGTTTATTAAGAAATTCAGAGTCGCCACTTGGGAGATTATAGTGTCCCAAGTCACCGATTTTGAATCCCGAATCGAGGAAATGGTTTGACTCTGTATTACAGTCGCGAACCAGAAATTTAGGTAAGAAATTCTGTTAACCCGGGAGAAGGGGTTAGGCACTACCGAGTTTCGTGGTTCTAGCACGGTCGCTCAACTGCTATATTTGGCTAAAATCTGATTTTTATACATGTTAAAACCTATAGTGTGATTTTAGAATTATTTACCACATTTAGTAAATTTTAAAGAAAGCGAACGTCGTATAAGAATTTTTGGATCACGTCACATGAAATGCACTCGGATCCCCGACACATTCTTATTCAACATTTTGGGATTTGGATTTGGGTCATATGAAATGCACACCCGTATTTACAAAGGTAAAAATTATTAAAAATGCGCCTAAAGTGGCTAACGGGTTATTATCTTTGGGGAGGACCGTGAAATTTGCTAAACGACCCATCCCGAAATCTAAGTATTTTTATTTCAACCATTTATTGAGGGCCCCGCAATTTATGCATTTCCATTTGGGGAGGCTCGTCTCATTTTATTAATTAAAGGGCGAACCTAAGGTAACTATGATTCTCTATATTTTTGTCTCTAATAATGAAGAAAAGGTCCTAATTGATTAATATTATGAATTTCGGGCCTTGAGTTCAAGTCCAGATTCAAATAGAAGGGCAAGACTTTTAGTTCGGACCCGCTACCTAACCTAAAGGCCCCAAATTAGTATCACGGAAGTTTGACTTGAAAAAGAAAGAATTTTAGATTTGAATACATTGTAATTGAAATAAAGCCGATCCTAGTGTTAATTATTTCAGTACTAAATGACATATGGGCCTCATCATTGAGCCCAGTAGTATAAGATGAATTATTGGTGACTACTATCAACCTTTGGGCCTCGAGACAACCCCAATTGGGGTAGAACAAGCAGGCCCGGGATTAGTCTTGGCATAAATGGTGTGGGCTGACAGCCCCGGGCTCATGAACAAACCCAAACCCGTTTTAGAGCTATTGAGACGTACTAATTGGGACAATATATAACTGAAATTCCAAATTCAACCTCAACTATTAATTTAATTTTAACCTTGCGATTCAGATCTAACTGAAGACATTTACAACCATTTAAGAGGTCTGACAATATAATTGATCTCAGTTATGATGTAGACATGCCGTTTTAATTTTGAAACTCAAGGCTGTTTTTAACAATCATTAAGGACTGTATATAAACGCCCTACAGCTAAGCCGAACTACAAACTGAAATGCAGCTCCTATGATTAACCATCACCTTGATCTGTAAGTGAACATATAATGGCTAAACTAACATTTACACAACTAAAATCTATTTAGAATAATCCTGCGTATCTGAAATAATTTGTACAGTCCAATGCAGTCCATTGTTATTTACAATAAGAACAGTACCTAAGTCAAGGAATATATTCGATTCTAAAACATTGAGCAACGAAGTCTCCAGCAAAATCATGCAACAACTTCATTTCGTATTGCGATTTGATATCTACATCACATGGGATTCATGAAGTGTACCTGGATAAGGAATCAAAATAAAGAGAAGGAGAAGTTAGCTGCAACTTAACAAGCTAGCAAGAGCAAATAGCAAGCCACAGCAACAAGAAATGATCCACAATCCAACTCCAAATCTCAGCAATGGAAACACCAACAGAATAGGCCCAAAATTGAATCGAACAAACCAAATCGAACTTGAAATAACTTTGGAGACTCTTGACCTCAGTTATTAGATAGAATTAAGCAATTTTTAAACCATTTTGAATCTCATGTGAGTTGCAAAAGTTGAAAAGGATGTTGGAACTTGAAATTAGGGTCACAGTGGAACGATTTTATGATTTTTGGAGTTTTGCTTGGAAGCCTGAGATCTGTAGAATTTTTCAGATTCAAAATTCAAACTTTGGCTGGTGGAGCTTATGGAAAATGAGGGGAGGAATTTTCAGGGGTTCCAAAAACTTCTTACTTAAGGCATTAGCATGCCCTTTTATAGGCAAAATGAGGGCAGCCTTCAGATTTTGTGTTTGCCCTCTAGTCCCTAAGTTATTTTCAAAATAGTCCTTTACTTATTGACTTGTTTCTCAAGTAAGTACACCTATTTTTCTGAATTTCAAGCTTAAAACCCATTCTAGAAGATCCTAGTGAATTCCAGTTTTATCTATCATGTTCTAATGCAATTCTAAATATCTAAACTACCCCTGAACTCCCTGAAATTACCAACTTCACTTAACTGACCCAACCCCTTAACCATAGTCAATTAAACCTACAAGACTAGAAGCTGATTAACTAAATCCAAACAGTAATATTAAACCAAAAATTGACTGAGATGATCACAATTATACTTAACAAATTTAACCAAAAATCATGAAATTCAACATGGGTAAACAGAGAACTAATACAAAATTAAAATCATAACACACTATCAGTAGAAACAAATAACAATTTAACATCAACAAACTGAGGGAAACAGGTAAATAAAAATAAAAATCAAGCACAGCTAACACAGAACCAAAGGAAGCAAATTAGATGAAATAGAAAAAGGCTTGGGATTCAACTGGTTTGACCCTAATATGAAAACAATTGAGAGGACTTACCAATTTGAACTTGAACAAGACCGACATTTGATTCAAGCCCTGAAATGATATTAGTCATTTGTTCTTCATCCAGAACACATGAACAATATCGTTTCATGGCCCAAACCGAGCTTCAACTCCGTGAGATTTGGAGAAGGAAAAGATGCACAAACTAAGGTTCCAGGTTTTAAGAACTACAATTACAGAGGCGGTATGAGTGTTCAATGGGAAACGGTTTGATCCTGATGTTAGAAAAGGTATGAGGATGGTCGGGTGAAATTTTAGGGCTAAACAGAAACGGCGCTGCCATCGAAAAATTAGGGCGACGCTAGGGTTCATAACTTCAAAGGAGGATTCGAAGGGTTCGGGGTGTATTCGAATGATTTTGGCCATGGATCGAGGACGTAGGAGATGAGGTGGTGTTAGAGTGTTCATTTGGAAGGGATTGAACGCCGGCGCCGGTGGCTTTCAACAGAGAACATGGGGGCGGCTAGAATTTTTAGGGTTTGGGTTAGAGACGAAATGGGGGGTCTGGGGGGG
>MU692885.1:101417-123576 GCA_026770625.1 Nicotiana glauca
GGGGGGGGGGGTTGGATTTGGACAGTTATATACATATGATCCCTCAGTTCCTAGCCGTTGGATGATGAATCCTCGATGGCCAGGATTAAATTTTGACCAAACGATACCGTTTTGAGGGGACGAGGATTTGGACCGGGCATTGGGGTGACTTGGGCCTGGGGTATGGGCTGGGTTACAAGAATTGGGCTGGGGATTTTTGGTTTCAACGAGCCCAAATGTGGATTTATTATTAAGAGCCTTCTTTTTTAAATCTTTTTCTTTTATTTCCCTCCTTTATTGTAAGTTCCTCTTCTTTTTTATTTCATTTTGTATTTTATATTTTCCTTAAGATGCAAAAATAAAGACCTAATATATTTACAAAATTAAGCTAATCAATTCCTAAAAATTGATTAAATCCTTTTTAAAAGTAAACTCATGACAAATTCCCCAATTAATGATAAAAGTACAAAAATGAACTATTTTTGTTATTTTCTTTATACTTTATTTTAAATGCAATTCAACTACTAATTAATCCTAAAAATATAAAATTAAACCCTAAATCCACCTGTCAAATGTATTTTTTATATTTTTCATATGAATTAAAATGCACAAATAAATATAAACAATTAACAGAAAATAACACAAAAATTCACAAAATTGCAGAATAATGAAGAAAATCATTTCGTTTGAATTTTTGGGAGTAATTAACTTAGGGCAAAAATCACGTGCTCACAACGATCGTCTAGGTTTAAGGAAGCATTGGTTCACGTTCATGTGGATGTCTCCTCGTTTGCGTAAGGTAAATTCGAGGGGAAAACTGTTTAGTGCTCTGCGGACCCGGGAAGATGATCGAGTTCGCGATGAAGGATAACTGGGTAGCAGTGTTAAATTCAAAAAATGAGGGTTTGAGTTCATAACACAAATTTGATTTTGGGAGCTCGGTGGAGGCAACTTTTGAAGAGATTTTCAAGTGGGTTATTGGAGCAAGTGATTATTACCTAGTTTTCGTTAATTTCTATGTTTATGTCTGTTTATTCTTAAAATCGGATAACAATTAAACTTATAAGTGATTTTAAGGATATGTAATTCACCTAGCACCAATTGATAAATATGATTATTAATTGTAAAAATAAACAACAAAGTAAAGCAACTTAGTGTTGAAATGCAATTTAGCCGTCAAGCTAGGTTGCCCTCGAACTGAGTGAGTGAGAGTAGAGTTATGAAAAAACTGAGGAATAAGAGAGTATAAGAAAATAGAGTATTGTATTGCGTTGGTATGCGTGAGTATAATATGATTACAAATGGTTAAGACCCTATTTATATAGTATAGAAATCCTATTTACAATACAATTCTAATTATATAAGTAAATCCAACAATTAGCTAAATAACCGTCCTTGATTTGATATGTTCCGAGATTTTCGCCGTGATTCTCGACCAATTATGGATATCTCGCCTTTCCATTATTATGATATCTTCGATCTTGCTCGAGTTCGGTCTCGACCATCACTGGTCTCGATCTCGACAAGTACCTCAAATTCTGAACTCGGTACCTTATCCTTATGTCTTGGTCTTACATATGACGGGGAGGATCCTCGACCTGTCCCCTGGTCCCGGTTAATTAGTGAAATCTGGTGGGCCTAAGTTTTTTACTATATACTGATAATCCCCTCATTTCTTGGAATATAATGACAAGAACCGTTATGTCTAAATATTAGGGGCTAACAAACCACCCCCACTAGTTGAACTCATCACCCTCATCGAGGCTGACTTAAAGTAGTCCTCTATTTGCTATTCATATTACTATAATGAAGCACCCTTTGCCCAAGTCGCATCTGCCTCGGGCTTTCTTTTCCACATAATTAGAAATTATGTCCGACTATTGTTCTTATGCATTCCAAGAACCCGATCCACCAGCCATGGTCCCAAATCAACGAGCAAAGATCTGCTACCATTTGTTACATGGATAATTATTTGCAAATGGAACTGCACGACAGTAGCGTGACTCTCAAGATACTCAGCCTTACTTTTTTCACACACAATTTGACATTTAGAATTATTTATGACTTGTAACATGTAAGCAACACATAGTTGTAGGGGTAAAACCCAACCTTTATTCTATTTCTCACAGAATATACAAAGGACACTCAGTTGGAAGGCTCACATATGCTTACTTATCTTTACCAATGAAAGTATAACAATATAAAGGGGCTGCCTATGGTAGATTACAAGGGGTAGTTACACAGGGGCAATTATACATTGTGCTTGGCACATGCCATGCCTAAAAACAAGCCTAAACAATTAGCCACGTTTTAAATCCATCTTCCCACGAAATGCATTCCACTTCAGCACTTTGGCCAACTGCAACATGTGCATTGCACATGGCTAACTTCCACAGCACATGCACGACACACTTCTTCATAGTCATATAACTTGCACATTTGCTAAAATGCCTAGATTTTCAACTCAAGTTTAAATTATGATTATTATGTTGAATCATATGAATTCCTCTCTTTGCTTACAACTTGAATTGCTCATGTATGTGCCTATTATCTTAAATTGCAAGGTTAATATTGAAAGTGAAAGTGATTTGTGAGTTATGAAATGTGTCCTAGTGCCAAGTATGATGTGATAATTGTGGCCCCAAGTGACGACAAACTGATATATGTGAGATAAACATTGAAATGAGACTATTAATGGAAAAGGAAATACGTCTTGGTGAGATGGCTTAGCCGGTTGGGCCGTAATTGGATGCCATGCTGCACACATGGTGGTATTGTGTTGATATTGAAACCAGAAAGTGAGAATGAAATTGTGACTGAGGTACATGTCTCAAATAAGGCAACCGAACCGATCGGGTCGTGATCGGACTCCATGGAAGAAAGCGGTGGTATTGTGAATGATGATGCAACAGTATGAGATGCCCCAACCTAAAGCTATGGAAATTATGTAAAAGCTATGTGATTCCTTTTACTTGATGATGTGGTGATTGTTTAAAGCTTGTGTTGGTCCTTATAATTTCTTTGTTCTTGTATGGTTGTTCTTTCTAATAAGATGGTGTTTAGTTATACATACTAGTACTATTCCATGGTACTAACGTCCCTTTTGCCAAGGGCGCTACATCTTTGAATGTATATAGGTGCTGCTATAGCAGACAGTGTCGATCACAGCTAGTAGAGCATCCTTCTCTCAACAATCTTGGTGAGACTCTCTTCTTCCAATATATCTTTTGTTATAAATTACCGCTTTATGAGGTATATTCGGGGCCTTGTTGCCAGCATTATCATAACTGTCTTCTGTATCTTTAGAGGCTCCGTAGATGTTTCTGTGGGTTATGTACGGGCATTGGATAGGTCTCTAGATTATGTTGGAATTTTGAACTCTTGTTCCTCTAAACTTTAACTGTATGAAATTTTGGATACATAACTATGGTTTAAGGAATGTAATATAAAAATGAACTAGCAATGTTTCGTGCGATATCTCTCCTACCATCCAATTTAAATGAAAGCATAGTTTCTTGATCATAGTGCGAGGTAGAAGGTGTCCAAAAGGCTTGCTCAATTGCGTTCACTTGATTAAGTGCAGGTCGCACCCCCCGAGGTTTGGGGCATGACATAAACCACCCCCACTAGTTGAACTTGACGCCCTCGTTGAGTCTAACTTCAAGTAGTCCTCTATTTGCAGTTCAAATTGCCACAACGAAGCACCCTTTTCCCAAGTCACATCTGCCTTGGGATTTCCTTTCCAATGAATTAGAAATTTTGTCCGCCTGTTTTTCTATGCACCCCAAGAACCCGGTGGTCAAGAATCTTCTCAATTTCTTCCTCAAGCTGAGTGCGCACTTCAGGAGGAGCTCTCTTTGTTCTGTTCTTGTCAGGATCTTTAGGATCTTTGTTTTGTTCTCGTGGAATTCCTAATTTAACCACGTTCTTGAAGAATAACTCAGAAGCAACCTTTGAAGGACATTCTGTTGTGGCAACAATGAAAACATCATACTTGGAAAACCTGTTGACCATAACCATGATTGAAGACAACCCATTAACCTTTGGGAACCCGCTGATAAAATCCATAGAAACATATTGCCATGTTTCTTCTAGAATAGGCAGAGATTGTAGCAAACTCGCCTCCTTCTTCTACTCGGTTTTGACAAGCTGACACACAAGGCAACTCTTCATGTAGGCTTCAACACCATGTTCCATTTTGGGCCAAAAGTAGTATCGAGATATTAGGGCCAACATTCGTTCAATTCCTAGATGTCCAACCCAAAGAGTATCATGCATCTCTTTCAGTAGTCCACGATGCAACCAATCACCAAGTGGCACCACGATTCTCCCCCCTTTGAAATAGAGGAGATCGTTCTCGATCCAGTAAAACCTTACCGTCCCTTCTTTCACATGATTTATTGTTTTGATGTACAATGGATCATTAATAGCACACGACTTGATTTTATCAAGGAAATCAGATTCAAGTCAAGTAATGGAATAAACAACAGCAAACACCTCTTTCCGACTCAATGCATCATCAACTTGGTTGTGTTTTCCCATCTTGTTCTCCCAAATAAAATCATATTCTGCAAAGAATTCATGACAATGACCTACTTTTGGCTTAGCATTTTTTTCATCTTGAAAAATGTATTAGCCATATTATCCATCCTCACAATGAATTTAGTTCCCAGCAAATACACCCGCCAAATCTAAAAGCAATGAATCACAACAACCATTTCTTTCTCATGAGCTGAATACCTTTGCTCCGCTTTATTCAACTTTCTGCTTTATGCCGCTGGGTGGCCTTCTTGAACCAACACACCTCCAACACCCTTGTAGAAAGCGTCAGTATGAACTTCAAAGGCCAGTTTAAAATCAGGAAGCCGCAAGATATGTTTTGAGGCAATACCTTCTTTCAGCATATCAAACACAACACTAAATTTTTCAAACCACGCCTACCTAATATTCTTCTTCAACAAAAAAGTCAAAGGAGTAGCTTTTTTGAATATCTAGCAATGAATTTCCGATAATAATTAGCCAGTCCAAGGAAAGAACTCAACTCTTTCATAAAATTAGGTGCATGCCACTCCATAGTGACATGTACCTATTTCAGTTCCATCCGCACTTGATTTTGGCTCACCAAGTGCCCAAGAAATTTGATCTCCTATCTAGCAAACTTACACTTTTCCATCTTCACATGAAGATGGTACTCCCTCAAACGAGATATCACCTTAATCAAGTGTGATATATGTTCATCCTAGGCTCGACTATAGATAGCAATGTCGTTGTCGCGCCCCTTTTTCTCTTGCAAAATCAGGTATATGACATTTAGGTTGGGACAACTCTTTCCTTTTAGGAAAGGGGTTTTGCAATTCTAAAGAGTCACCATCTAATGATTTTTAAGGTGCGTTAGGGCACCTATAGGGTTTATTTTTAATGGTTTTTGATAACCAGAGATAGGGTAAGGGCTTGAAATTATCCTAAAGGGAAGGTTTTAGGCACCCCTCAGGATCTACTGGTGTGGTTCCTGTCTAGACAATTTTTGTGAATTTGTACAAGTAGCAAGTAAAACAAGTATGGCTCAGATGATAGGGGATTTAAGTTTGAATACACAAATTTTTGAAAGATAGCGAGATTTCAAAAAGCATTATAATCTAAGCATGTTTGTGAATGTAAAGTGGGGTGTCCTAGGTTTTTTGTAATATGGATCATATCAGTACAATGCCCGATAATCACTCCTCAAAAAAGGGGCTACGCGTGAAATTAGTGTACCGGTCATCATATCCATATCTACCCTTTCCCATCCCGTAAAGGTAATTAAAATGAAGGTTGGTATCGACCCCTATTGCATGATGTTACCCGTCCCTTCCTATCAGTCCCGGAGGAATTTAGGACTTTTATCTTGTAAGAAGGAGGTTCTAGGCAGACCCTCAGGTTTAAAGGTAAAATACTAAGCGACAAACAAGAACATATAAGACTGCATTTAGGGGTAAAACATATAAGCAAGTAGAAGGCTCAGGTATACCTCCACAAATAATGCACATAGATAACATGACTCATGCAGAACAAAAGTCTGAATTCAGAATCCTAAAGCAGGGTCTCTAAGTGATAACATCAGAACCAGATTCATTATATGACTCAGAAAAGAAGTCCGAATCAGGCTTGCCTACTAATTTTAACATGCTGGCAGTTAAATAATGACAGCTTTGGTTTTTTATTTAAGCAATTACCTAATGCTTGCCTAGGCGTTAAGCAATACGCAGTAGTTATTCCGAGTTTTAAGACAATTTAGAGATTGTTTTTACCTAAAATATATTGTTCTAGTTGCAGAGATTGTTATCAATTATTATTCAGAAAACATCACAATGTGAAAATTATTACTTTACTTCCTTTCATGAATCAGTAATTAACTAGGCGTTTTAAACAAAAATGCAAACCGGACTCTAGAGCATGATTTCTAATATGCACATGTAAATGTCAGGGTTGTTGAAAATAGAGTTCCTAAGACATGATTTCTAAATATACATAAGAGTTGCAGAATTCAACTTCTGAAAGTACAAGAGTAACAACTTATATGCCAATGTTGTTATTATCCTAGGAGCAGGATTTATAAGTGATAAAACATAAAAATATGGATTGATAAATGAGGTGTCGAAGCAAGAAACATGGGTCCTAAGAACATGATTTCTAATACATGTATGAATCCTAAGCATGGTTTCTATTGCACAATTAAGAATATAAACCTAATAACATATTTTCTTCCCTTAACAAATTATAGCGTGCATATTTACCCTATCCCTTTTCACTAGCCACCCAATACTTGTTTATAAATTATTACAGACCATGTGATTGAATTACATAAGCAGAAATGAAAAATAAGAAGTTACAACTATAGAAAGCCTGATTTGGAATTCCTCTCTGAGTTGGGTAATAAACCACCTCAAATGCCAATATTTTTCCATAACCTGTCTTATATCTGGGTGTCAGAGTTCCCTAAGGACCATGAGGGATCCCGGGCAGTGCTCACACCCATATTGCATAACCAAAATAGAGCGAGTGCAGTGTGGAAGGGCCAGCTTTTATGTGTCCAAATTCAGAGGGAGCTCAAGGGTCTAAAATCAAGGCTCACATACAAAATAGTTGCTTAGGGAAAACAACTTTGAAAGGGGAAGGGGATAAGAGCAACAACAACACATACAGAACAATTTCAAAGAGTAGTACAACTTCAGAAGCTACAAACAGGGAAGTAGGGATTGGGGACATAGAGGGCCCAAATTAGAAACACATAAACAGGGCTGAGAGATGTATATAGACCAACAAGTAGGGACTGATTGACCTTTAGAACACAAAAAATTACTTCAAAGAGTTAACAAGGGAATCATGCTTGAAATTAGAATTGTAATAAGACATAGGTATAGGGTATGGGAGTAGCCATGTAGGGGTCTATTACACATAATTAGTCATGACTTGGTGTTAATCATGTACTTCAGGAGACATACTAGTTGAGGGACATAAACAGGAACTTAAGTAGATATTCTGATTACATTTTGAACAAGAGAGGAAAAACTTAAGCATGCTGAGTAAAGCAATAAACAAGAAGTACAATTAAACAACACGAGTCATTGAGTCAGTGCATAATAGACAAGGATTGACAAACAATGAAACACATAGAGTCAATTTTTTTTAGAATTGAACTAGGAACATACCAGTTATGGAAGCAAAAGTACAGAAAAGAGCAAAGCAATCAGAGTTCCACCGTCTGGGCTTGGCTTTCAGCTGGCTAGACAAAGCAGTAGCACAAGTAGTAGAAAAAGAAGAGAGAGTTTGACTGTTTGTATCCTTTGCTAAAGAGAGGGTAGAGTATTTATAGTTTGAGAACAGGCAGGAAAATAAGGTAATAAGTATTGACTTAGCATAATTGTAGAAATAATACAAATCAAAATCAATTAAAGACCTGGACTTCCTTCAATTAGGGAGACATGGCTCAAACAGATACAAGTTGTATCAAATAAGGAAAAGAATTTCTTTTAAGACTGATTTTACCATAATAGGAATTGTAAAACATGTAGCATGTAATAAGGTCTAAGTACATAATAGTTGAAACATAAGGAAAGTGCATGTTAATTAACAGCATATTTTTCCATATAAACAAGGTAGAGTACAATTTGATTCTGAAAAAATTAGTTAAGAGAATCACGAATGAGATTGAAAATCTCAGGGAATCAACACTAACTAAGGAAAGTATCGCAAAAGTAAGGAAGCTATTTCGAAACATCAGTACAGAGTTACAAGGAAAATACCCAAAATCAAAGATGTAGGTTTAAGGAGATTAAATAGAATCAACATAAATTACGTGAACGATCAATAAAATAAGCATTCAGACCTATTAAAAGATAAATAGCACGAGTTTGGGACAAAATCAAAGAAACCTTAAGAACAAATTAGAACAGGAAGCACAAGAGCATATAAAATACATATAAAGCCTAGAACGTTCACGATACTCATGCAAAACACATCGCAGGAAAATTCAAACTTCGAATCGAACCCAGAAGCATTAGGGTTTCTTGACAAAAATGAATCAAGCAAAAAGGAAAGACTGAGGTAATGTTTAAACATGCTAAAAATCAAAGTAATTGCTAAAAATCAGAAGAAAATCATTTTTTTGCAGAAGGGTTTAGGAACCCTAGTATGGAAAATGAAGAAATAGTTTGAAATCGGGGAAACATTTAGAGGAAAATGGGTGAAAACCTTAAGGAAACCATAGATGCATCATAGTTCTAAAAAGATCAAAAGATTTATAGTTAGGTTTTTTAGAAAATAGTAGAGACGAAGAAAAAGTTGGTTAAAAATTCGTGGATACACTTAGATTTGAGACAAATCTAAAGAAAAGAGAAAAATCTCAAGAGCTAGGGTTTCAGAGAACCCAAAGAGGATCAGAGAACCTTAGATCGTTACCGGTTTCCGCCGGAACAGCCATGGATCTTACTCGAACAGCCATGGGTGGACCGAAAGCACCATAAAAGACCATGGATAGAGGTTGAGCAAGATCTAGAATAGATCCCTTTGAGATCTTTCCACAAAATCGCAAAAAGGGCAACCAGGAGACATAGGAGACAAATATATGTCTTAAACAACCATGACAGTCCATGGATTGAGTGAGGATTGAAGAGATTAGGGTTAGTTCGGGTGGCGGCGGCTTGGGTTAATTTTAGGTTTCAGAGAGAGTTGGAGAGGAGAGGGGATTTTCAGTTGGCAGTTTGTAAGAATGAGAGGGTTTGGGGGGGGGGGGTCATTTGGGATTAATTATGGTAGAAGTGAACGGTGACCGTTGATCTCTGTGATCAATGACCATGATTGAAAGGTTTGGGGGCCATGTTATAAAATTGGATTTGGGCTTGGGTCCGGTGGGTTTTAATTGGGCTGGGAATTGGGGTCTTGATTTGGCTATAATTAAAAGACAAAATTTGGCGATAGTTTAAATAGCCATTTTCCCTATTTAATTTATAAAAATAGTAAATAGTTTTTGAAACTAATTTAAAAAGCTAAAGTAATTTATTATATGTAATTAACAATTTTAAAAGAATACAGGATCCAATTTTAGGCGTATAAAAAATAATTAAAATCTAAAATGGCTAGTATTTCAATTATGTGCAATTTAGCTTTAAAAATAATAAATAAAATTATAAAAATATATAAAAATTAATTTAGCCATATTTTGGCATAAGTATAGAAATACAATAGATGAATTATCAAAATAATAATTTTGAAAATAATTATTGGGGATTGTATGGATAAAAAGGGAGAAAATAAATCAATTCAAACCTTCAAAATTATGGAAAAAATATTAAAACACTTGGACATCCTATATATGCATATATATGCTATTTTGAAGGTATTTTTCATATTGAAAATATATGGGGGAAAATTCTGTATCAACAACTGCCCCTCTTTACCCGGGAGGAATGAAAGATTTTGCGGGTAAAGAAATGATGGCCAATTTTGACCGAGCGAAGTAGTTTGAAGAGGTTAGGACGCACCCCGACTTCGGAGCTGCCTACATATTCCTAGTTTTACAAGAATCAGGCCATATGTAGTTCAAGATTCACCAGCGAAGTATACAGATGAGGCAATTTCAGAAATGGATGCAATATCTAGGGTTGTGTGAGTGGACGGTTTATGGGAATGGTTAAGATTGAAATGGCTGCGGGAACTGGAGCGGGATCGCTCATATCGGGATGGCCGTTGCTCGCCGATTTACCTGCAAATAAGCAATACAAGCATATATTTTGCATAAATTTAAACATGATGCAAATTCCCGTCGAACCATGAATGTTGTCATTGGACGATGAGGATAAAGTCCTTAGACCATGATGTCATAGGCCATGAAGCGTATGATAAAGGATTCGCATGCCATAAAATGATGTTCTCGATCTATGAGGATAGTGCCTCCGAACCATGACGCCTTTTAATAATGATATGCAAAAGTTTGAAAGAGATCATCAGGCCATGACATGGTGTTCTCGGGCTATGAAGATGGAGCCTCCGAACGATGACACCTTTGGATGAGTTGGCAATATTTTAGCCCATGAAGGGTGTAGTATATGGCGATCTTTCAGCCGTGCAATATGGTACGTGGCGATCTTTTAGCCGTGCAATGAAGTATGTGGCAATTTTTCAGTCGTGTAATGTAGTATGTGGCGATCTTTTAGCCGTGCTGGTGCAATATGTGACGGTGTTTCAGCTGTGCAATGCAGTATGTGGCAATCTTTCGGCCGTGCTGGTGCAATATGTGGCGATCTTTCAGCCGTGCAATGCAATATGTGGCGATCTTTCAGCTATACAAGTGCAGTATGTGGTGATCTTTCAGCCATGCTGGTGCAATATATGGTGATCTTCAATGTGGCGATCTTTCAACCATGCAGATGAAGTATGTGGCGATCCTTCAGCCGTGATATATGGCAATCTTTTAGCCATGCAATGTGGTGATCTTTTAGCCGTGCAATGCAATATGTGGCTATCTTTCAGCCATGCAGGTGCAGTATGTGGCGATCTGTCAGCTATGCAATGCAGTATGTGGCGATCTTTCAGCCATGGGGATGCAGATGGAGGTAGAGCTTAACCTCGAAAGGCAGAATGGTAGCCTTATGCAATACAGATGCAGATGGAGGTAGAGCTTAACCTCGGAAGGTAGAGCCTTATGCTATGCAGATGCAGATGGAGGTAGAGCTTAACCTCGGAAGGAAGAATGGTAGCCTTATGCAATGCAAATACAAATGAAGGTAGAGCTTAACCTTGGAAGGCAGAATAGTAGCCTTATGCAATGCAGATGCAGATGGAGGTAGAGCTTAACCTTAGAAGGTAGAATGGTAGCCTTATGCAATGCATATATAGATGGAGGTAGAGCTTAACTTCGAAAGGCAGAATAGTAGCCTTAAACAATGCAGATGCAGATGGTGGTAGAGCTTAACATCGGAAGGAAGAATGGTAGCTTTATGCAATGCAGATGCAGATGGAAGTAGAGCTTAACCTCGGAAGAGAGAATGGTAGCCTTATGCAGGAAATAAAATAACAAATGCCAGGGGAGTTTTCTTAGCTAAGAGCAGATTGTAGCATTGTGATTACTCGGAGTATTGTGACATACGGGACACCACTAGTGTGTGCTGATAGCAAATGTTGGCAAGTGCAAAGGTTCTGAGAATCGTATTCTTGAACAATGTTTGTTCCATGGGCGTAAAGTATGTTTAATGATTTCGCAGTCCTAGTGCCTGCAGCCAAATAAAAATCATGATTTTTATAAAGACGGAAGGTTAGTTTGTATCCCCGCTTGCTTTGCTTGACTTGCTCGACTTTGATCTGGTGATACCGTATGTACCATTGGGGTAGAGTTGCTAAACAAAGCAGTTTCTATAATAAACATGCATGATTTTGTAAAAGCATGACATAAATGTTAGTTAAAAATAGCTTTTAGATGAACCGACGACTAGGACTGTTGATGAACCGACGACTATGACTGTTGATACCCAATTTTTTTCTGAATTTTTTTATATGCAAAATACTTTCAAAATAATATATATATATATATATATATATATATTAAGCTTATCCAAGTGTTTTGTTATTTTTCCAATACTTAAAAGATTTTTAAAACTAATTTATTGCCCTACTTTAACATTACAAAACCAATAATTATTTCCAAAATTATCATTTTTGGTGATTCACTTATTTTTTCCTCATATTTATACAAAAATATAGGTCAAGTAATATTTGCACATTTTTTATAAATTGATTTGGTATTTTTAAAGCTAAATTACACTTAATTGCAATATTAGCCTATTTTAAGAATTAATTGTGTTTATAATTACAATTTTGATTCAAGTATTTTTAATCTAACATTTATATACTATTGATTAATTTAGCACCTTTAATTTATTTTCAGAAATCATTTTACTATTTTTATAAAATAAAAAGGGAAAAAGTGGCTATTTAAAATCTAGCCCTATTTCATTTCAATTTTAGCCGAAATTGAGCCCTCATTAAACACTAATTTCAATTTCAAACGGACCAGACCTAAATCCTAAATTTACCCACCCATGACCCAATTAAATAACTCGCCCGACTCCCCTTTTGAACCAGGCCATTGATCATTTTGATCAACGACCATAATTTCCCCTTTCCTTTTTAATTTCCCAAACAACCCTAACCCTAATCACTTTTACCTAATCAGCTGCCTTCGAATCCCTTCATCTCTCAAATTCTCTCGAACATTCCTGGAACCTTAATCGTCTCCTACCATCTTCAACCGTAAAACTCACCAGAGACCATGGCTTCTCAGGGCATGGGGGTCCTATACTCACCTCCTATTACTCCTATGAGCCTATTACTTGAAGATTCGAGGCCAAACCTCGAAGGTCTTCACTCAGACCTTTGCCGACCCGAGGTTTCCGTCTATCTCCGGCCTTGCTCCGGTATGCTATAGTTGTCTGAGTCTGATTCCAACCTCTCACACTCAGGTCGATGACCTTTTAAGGCCTTTCTCATTTTCTAGGGTTCTTTTGGAACCCTAGCCCTTCGAGGTTTTTCTCGGATTCTTTTAGATCTATTGTGAATCCATGCTCTACTTGAGTTTTGAAACGATTTCCCCAATTTTTTCTTTTAAAATCGCGTCTTTTGGATTTAGGGTTTTCTAAAAATGCTTAAAGTGTTTATCTAACTTCCTCTCCCTTTTCTTTTGTGTGTATTTGTCTCTACTGTATTCTTATGTTCTTCTTTTACCATGCATGTTCTCCTATTATGCTTTCTATATTCCGTTCTTTCTTCTACTGTGTTTCTATGCTATGTTCTGCTATTTTCTTCCACTATGTTCTGATGTGCTTCGCCTACTGTGTTCTTCTACTATGTTCTTAAGGGTTCTTACTATCTTAACTCGTTTAATTTTTCTTTTAAAAAAAATCTGCTTAAGCATGTTTTCTTCTACTATTCTCATTAATCTTTCATCATTATGCTCCGAACTAGTTTCTTCACTCTGGTTTATTTTGAAATCTTCTACTGGTTTACATGTTTTCTTATGAGTTTCTGAAAGAAACCCTTGAGCTGGTTTCGAGTACTTGCCTCCTCATCCCTGTATTTGATGTTAGGTGAAAACCCTAGAATTTGGGGATTCCGCCGAGGTTTAATTATGTGAACTAGGGTTTTGTTTTAGAACCCTTAACTCCTTTATACTGACTTTGATTCTCTGAATTGAGTTTGGACCTCTTTGTTTTCATATGATGCTGACCCTTTTTCTAAATTCTTCTGCATTGGATTCTTTCTATTGATTTACAAGGGCATGACACGTTTCTTTCATGTTTAACGTGTCTGTATGCTTTTATATGTGATGAACCTTTCTTCAAAAAGGTTTTCAAACTTGTGATTGATTCAGAATTCCTTTTTAATAGGTCTAATTCACTGTTTACTAATTTTCCTTAAGTTAAAACCTTTTCCATCTTCCTGACTTGGTTTATTCATACCAAATCTCAGACCTTGTGATTTCTTGGCTGATAATTGATTTTTTTTAATTAAATTTTACAACCGTGTATTTCAGAAACCCTGTCCTTAAATAACCTTATGTATTTGCCCTCAATTTCATGTTTTACACAAGTGTTTGATTAATTTCTTTCCTTAATTGTTTTATTCCCGTTTGAATTCGAATCCCCTAATTAAAGGGAATCTTATGTAATTGATTTACAATTAGTCTTCAATTATTTTCTTACCTTATTTCCTCATGACTTTTTGCATTATAAATACATGACCCTCTTTAACACAAAGCACACACGATTAACACTTTAGACTTCAGACTTCACATTTACAATCTCACAATTGTCTTCTAAACTCATAATATTCTGACTACCTATTTGCACTTTGGCTTTACAAGACTATCATTTTCTTCTTACTTGTTTCTTTGAGACTAGTATGTTCTAGTTTCTGCTTCAGCATCATCCCAATGAGTTTACTTACAGCCTTTACATCCATTTCTACTTTACTATCTATGTGGAGTTAAATCTTTAACTAGCATGTTAATTTCCTTTACTTGTTTATGATGTGAATCCATGCACCCCTGTTTCCCTTTATGTGATTTGAGTTGTGGTTTAGGACATGGCAATATGCAAGTTATTGTTCATGTTTGGACTTGATCCCTTAAGAGATCCTAACTCCCAAAACAATGTATTTTTAACAGGTTTGTGGGGTGTGCCAGCATTTCCCATTGCTAGGTATGCCCACTAGCCTGTCCTTTCCCCTTTGCCACTTCCCCTTTCACCATTTTAGAATTCCTCTCTCTGCACTTAAACTCACTCTTAGCTCCTAAGTTCTGCCCCCCCCCTCCTGTGAGCCTTGCCTTGGGACCTTGAGTTCCCTCTGAACTTGGACACTTGAGGGCTGGCCCTTCCACTGCACTATGTCTTAATTTTGTTACACATTTAGGTATGAGCACTGCCCGGAGTCCATATGAGGCTCTTAGGGAATCTGACACATCCAAATGAGAGAAAGGATTTGAACATTAATCTCCTGGAGTTGGTTCATCTCATGTTTCAGATAAGAAGCCTGAATTAGGCTCCCCTTGGTTGTACTTTTAATTTCTGATGTAATTTTGCTTTTTTCCATTCCGGGTTGTAATAACTTGTAAAAACTATTGGGGATGGCTAGTGAAAAGGGGAGAGTTAACCATGCATGTATATGGGTAGATAACTTGCCTATAAGAATCTTTAATTCCTGCATCTCATATAGTTATCATGCCTATAAGAATTTCTGCATTTCATATAGTTATCTTGCCTGTAAGACTTATGCATTTTCATATAGTTACCATGCCTATAAGACATGCATTTTCATATAGTTACCGTGCCTATAAGACTCTTGTATCTTTCATGTAGATACCATGAATATATGGAATTCTACACTCTTATATGATACAATGTCTGTAATTACCAATAATTTGAACCTCGCACATGCATTTAGAAAACATGTCCATAGGACATTCTGAATCTTGCATATGCATCTGTCACTAGGCAAATGTGTTTACAAGTCTTAAATAATCAATCGCACTTAGATATCATGTTATAGGATTTTTGCATCTTCACTATGTCTACACAAGTGGCTAAAACTAACAGTGCGTAGAAAGCATGCCTATAGGAATTAATAACCAAATCTGAAACATTTCGTCCGCCTATAAGTAATAACATTGTCTATCAATTGCAGAATTTGTACTTCTCCTATTAAAACTGGTAACCTCCCTTAAATCAGTCTAATCAGTTCATACTCTTATATCTGGAATCTGTAGATATCATGCCTATAAGTTTTCGTCTATCACTTAGGCAAGCCTTAGGACGAAAGTTAGATTGCACCAGTCTTTATTAATTACAACCAGCGGGCAGGTCTACTTTCAAATTTTTATCTAATAAAATATGTGATAAATCAGCATGCTTTAACTTTTAAGTTTAATTAGACCCTAATCTGTACGTGAAAGACATTCTAAAATATATGCTTTCTTTGATCTAAGGAGTTCTGTTTGATCCTTATATGTTTGAATGCTTTTCCCATATTTGTTCTATGTATTTTGATTGTCGCCTTAGAATTTTGTCCTTTTAAAACTATAAAACCCCATACCTCTTCCCTTTGGGAATAATAGTCTCAAATGCCTCCAGGACTGATAGGAATAGGGTGGGTAATAGCATGCAATAAGTAAAACGAGACCATTCCGCGTTTATTACCTTAACGAGGTTGGAAAGAGTAGATATGGATATGATGACCATGCGATAACACCACGTATATAAATGGCTACCAGGTATTGTGAGGGGTGATCCATATGATTTTTAAACCTAGGAACCCCCTCTATTTTACTTGTTTATTTTCAAGTTTATTCAAACTATTTCTTTCTCAAAATTCAGCTTTTCTTTTAACTTCATCTATTTGTAATCATTATGTGAAAATCTCCTCTTATTTGAAAGCCATACTTTCTTATATGTTAATTGTACTTAAAGTCACAAAAATAGCTTGGTCGGGAACCACACTAGTGGATTCTGAGTGGTGCCTAACGCCTTCCCCTTGGAATAATTTCAAGCCCTTACCCAATCTCCGGTTACCTAAAAAAAACCCTTCTTAGTGTCCTAATGCACTTAAATCATTAGGTGACGACTCTTCAATTTTCGTAAACCCAATTGACAAAAGGGAACGAGTTGTCCTTCCAAAATGTCATAAACCTGATTTCACAAGAAAAAGGGGGCATCGACAGTGACGTAGTTCAGGATATTGCAACCTTTCCTGCTAATGGAATTTGTGGGTCCTCCTCAAAGCTCTACCCCAATTTGATGGGTTGATGCTTCTGACTGTTGCTTGTGTAGCGATCAGCTGAAATTACTTCAAAATTTTGAGGGTCATCCGTAAAAATCTGCCCTAGTTTCCAATTGCGGTGGGTAATAAGATTTTTATTTAATTATGACCGAACCCATAGGGCTTCCTACGTATCCTCTCTTAAACGGGAATCAAGTCAGGCATAGTTCAATTTACATCATATAAGGAAAGCATAAACATTACACATAGTAACTCTTGACTGTATCTGAATTGATCGACTTTGGCCAGACTTCTTCGTCCATTTCTGCTAGTATGAGGGCTCCTCCTATCAAAATCCGGTAAACCATGTATGGGCCCTGCCAGTTGGGAGAGAACTTCCCATTGGCTTCATTTTGATGTGGGAAAATTTTCTTTAACACCAGCTGCCCTGGTGTGAACCGTCTTGGCTTGGCTCTTTTGTTGAAGGCTCTAGACATTCTGTTCTGATAGAGTTGATCATGTCAAATTGCGTTCATTCTTTTTCTGTCTATAAGGGCTAGTTGCTCATAATGCCTTTTTATCCGCTCTGCGTCGTCGAGCTCAGCTTCTTGTATGATCCTTAGGGAAGGAATTTCTACCTCAGCAGGAATGACAACCTCTGTACCGTAAACTAGCATATAAGGGGTTGCCTCGGTTGATGTGTGTACTGTGGTGTGATACCCCAGTAGAGCATATGATAACTTCTCATGCTAGTTTTTATGCTTCTATATCATTTTCCTCAATATCTTCTTGATATTCTTGTTGGCGGCTTCTACAGTTCCATTCATCTGAGGCCTGTACGCTGTGGGATTCTTGTGTTTGATCGTGAAAGTTTCACAAATAGATTTCATCAAATCGCTATTGAGGTTGGAGCCATTATCAGTAATGATTGACTCTGGAATCCTGAATGGACAAACAATGCGGTCGTGCGGACAAAGTCTGCTACGACTTTCTTAGTCACTACTTTGTAAGATGCTGCTTTGACTTATTTGGTGAAATAGTCTATGGCTACCAGGATAAACCTATGTCCGTTGGAAGCGGCGGGTTCGATTGGTCTAATAATATCCATTCCCCAAGCGGCGAATGACCACGGTGAGCTTGTTGTGTTGAGCTTGTTTAGAGGTACCTTTATCATATCTACATGTATTTGATAGCGGTGGCATTTTTGGACATACTTGGTGCAGTCTATTTCCATAGTCATCCAAAAGTAACCAGCTCGGAGTATCTTCTTTGCTAAGACAAAACCGTTTATATGTGGACCTCAAGTCCGTGCATGAATTTCTTCTAGTAGACTGGATACTTCATTTGCGTCGACACATCTCAATAATCCTAAATCGGGAGTCCTCCTATACAGGATTCCTTCGCTATGAAAGAAGTTGTTGGACAATCTCCGAAGTGTTTCTGAGTAGGATTAGCAAGCTCCGGGTACTCTCCTTTTGCCAAATATTCCTTGATATCATGAAATAAAGGTTTTCCGTCTGCTTCCTCCTCAACATGGGAACAAGAAGCTGGCTGATTAGGGATTTTTACTGGAATGGGATCAATGAAATTCTTGTCTGGATGCTATATTATAGATGATAGGGTAGCCAATGCATCGGCGAATTCATTCTGGATTCTGGGAACATGTTGGAATTCTGTCTTTACGAACCTTTTTCTCAATTCCTGTGCGTGATGCAGATACAGGAGTATCTTGGAGTTCTTGGTTGCCCATTCTTCTTGTACCCGATGTATAAGTAAATTTGAATCTCCAATCACTAGCAGCTCTTACATGTTCATGTCAATAGCCATTTTGAGCTCTAAGATGTAGGCTTCATACTCGGCAATATTGTTAGTGTAGGGGAACCTGAGTTTGGCAGACACCGGATAATATTGGCCGGTTTTTGATATTAGGACTGCTCATATGCCAACTCCTTTGAAGTTTGCTGATCCATCGAAGAACATTCTCCAACCGTCATAGGGTTTTGCAATGTCTTCTCCTATGAATGATACCTCTTCGTTAGGAAAATATATTTTCAGGGGTTCATATCCTCCATCCATGGGGTTTTCAACAAGGTGGTTTGTCAGTGCCTGTCCCTTGACCGCTTTCTGAGTCACGTAAACAATGTCAAACTCACTCAACAGGATTTGCCACTTGGCTAGCTTGCCCGTGGGCATGGGCTTCTGAAAGACGTACTTCAAGGGATCCCTTCTCGATATGAGATATGTAGTATAGGCGCAGAAGTAATGTCTTAACTTATGAGCTACCCAAGTCAAAGCACAACAGGTGTGTTCAAATAGGGAATACCGGGCCTCATACGAGGTGAACTTCTTACTGAGATAATAAATGGCTTGCTCCTTCCTCCCTGGTTCATCATGCTTCCCCCAGAACGCACCCAAAAGCACCATCTAATAATGCAAGGTAGAGTTATAAGGTTTTACCTGGCTCGGGCAGAACTAAGACTAGTGGTGTTGATAGGTACTCCTTGATTCTATTGAAGACCTTCTTGCAGTCATCGGTCCATTTGGTAGAGGCGTCCTTCTTTAACATCTTAAAGATTGGCTCACAGATAACTGTAGACTGTACTATGAATCGGCTGATGTAGTTAATCCTTCCTAAGAAACTCATCACATCTTTCTTATTCTTTGGTGGTGGTAGTTTTTGAATGGCTTTGACCTTCGATGTATCCAGTTCTATTCCTCGGTGGCTCACATTAAATCCAAGAAACTACCCAGTAGGAACCCCAAATGCATACCTTATGTGGTTTGGTTTTAGGTTATATCTCTACAACCTATTGCAGAACTTCCTCAGATATTCTATGTGATCAATGGCCTTCTTGGATTTGATAATAACATCATCCACATATACCTTTATCTCATTGTGTATCATATAGTGAAAGATGGTTGTCATGGCCCTCATGTAGGTGGCCTCTGCATTCTTCAGGACGAATGGCATCATCTTGTAAAAATACAACCCCCACGGCATAATGAAAGCCGTTTTCTCAGCATATTCCTCATCCATCTAGATATGATAATAACTAGCGAAGAAATCTACTATGACTGCAGCTCATGCTTGGAAAAATTTTCAATTAGGAAGTGTATATTTGGCAAAGGAAAATCGTCTTTTGGACTGGCCCGGTTGATATCCTGGTAGTCGACACAGACTCTAACCTTTCCGTCCTTCTTTGGTACTGGCACAATATTGGCTAAATATGTCGGGTACTCAACCACCATGAGAACCTTAGCTTTCTCTGCTTGGTGAGTTCTTCCTTGATTTTCAAACTCATATCAAGCTTGATGTTTTTAAGCTTTTTCTTTACCGGTGGACACATTGGATCGGTTGGCAGTTTGTGGTCCACAATAGACGTACTCAGACCAGTCATGTCATCATACGACTAGGTGAATATTTCTTCATTCCCCTTTAGAAATTTTGTGTATTATTTCTTCTCTGATTGCAAAAGATGAATGCTGATTCATGTTTCCTTGACGTTTTTTGTATCTTGCAGGTTGACAATTTTGGTCACGTTCAAGTTTGACTTAGGTCTGTTCTCAATGTTCTCAACTTTTATGAAAATTTTGTTATATATGGCATCTTCATCTGAATCAATGTCCATTTGTTGAGTTGTCTCATTGCATGTCACAGTCATTGGTTCATCAAGATAAATAATAATAATGTTGTATTGGTAAAGTAAGAAGATAAAATGATAGCAATAAATATTAAAAGATGCTTTTGATAAATGGCATAATTATTTTGAACATTGAAGATCTTATTGCGGAAATTGAAAAATGCAAAAAGAAAATCATTTAGTATATAAAACAGTAAATAATGTGTGTTTTAGCCTTCTACCCCGAGGCTCGTCGGGCTCTGGTCGTCTTGGTGCTCCAATTCCTAAGATGTGCCCATTTGCTCACAGCATGTATGGAAGGGCCTTCCTCCCCCTCCTCCTCGAGAATAACGCAACAGTCCATATCAGTGTCCTCTAGAAACAAGTTCTTCTCTGCTCCGAGTGCCTCTTCTTTATCTGACCCATAAATAATGTCGGCCTGTTGGAAAGTTTGGTCCAGATGCGGTATTGGCGGCTCTAATGGGTAGTAAGGACCGTGCCATGGTGGCGACCAACTATTGAATTCTTCCCAAGTGTATTCATATCCCAAACTGAAGGTAGTGCCATGTTTCTTGAGTTTTATGGGTTTAGAGATCCCTTGGAGGTTCTTGCCGAACCCTTTGCCGGGTTCGTACACACTCCAATTTAGTATACTCTTGATTTTGTTATCCCACCATTTTTCTTTGTCGATAGCATTGACCTGCTAGATGTGGTGGTAAGTTTTTCTGCCTAGCTACCTTCTTCCCCCGATCGCCAGAATGTGTAGCGACTACATATTGGGTTGCTACAGTCATCGTTAATGATCACTTCGTGGTGATTCCATTCGAATTTTACTGCCTGATGTAGTGTTGATGCTATGTCCCCAACAACATGAATCCATGGCCATCGCGGCAGCAAGTTGTAAGACGCTGGTATATCTATTACTTGAAAATCGACCTTGAACCAGGTCAGTCCCATTTGCAGACATAGACTAATCTCACCAATAGTGGACCTCTGAGAACTATCAAAGGCTTTCACATTGTTTGATTCATCATTTATCTCATGCAACCCTTCGCCCAACTTCTTGAGTGTTACCAGCAGACAAATGTTAAGACTGGATCCTTCATCGATCAGGATCCTGTTGATGAAATAATCTTCACATTGCACGGTGATGTGCAGAGCCTTGTTGTGCCCTAGCCCTTTAGGTGGTAGCTCGTCCTCATAAATGGTGATTTTATGGCTTTCCAACACTTGTCCTACCATATTAGCCATTTCCCCGCCAGTGATGTTACTTGGTACGTACGCTTCATTTAGTACCTTTAACAAAGCATTCTTGTGCGTCTTGGAATTTTGCAGCACGAAGAGAATGGATATTTGTGCTGGCATCTGGTTTAACTAATCAATGACAGAATATTCCTTGGCCTGTATTTTCTTCCAAAGATCATTCAGACTTGTCTCGATGAGGGGTGGCCGATTGGAGGCCTGCTTGCTTGATTCAGCCAGATGTTCAGGGGTATAGACTCTACCAGTTCTTGTCATACCCTGTGTTGCGACAGTTTCTTCAATCCTGACCTTGCCTTTCCTTCTTGCCTTGGCTGTATAGTCCTAGCGTACAACATTTGTATAGAATGATGACATGGTTAACATTGGCATTGGGATCGGTGCGACTATACTTAATTATAATGGAACACGTTGTGAGCACGTGATTTTTGCCCCATATATATGAATTGTTCCCAAAAATTCCAATAAAATGATTTCCTTATTATTTTATAATTTTTGTGAAACTTTGTTGAATTTTG